>JAJLRQ010000178.1:0-38691 GCA_030567115.1 Petasospora euphorbiae
TAGAGTTTGGTCAGCGAAGCTGGATGCAGTGCGTCAATTCTCTACTATAGAGGTTATGCAAAGATGGTAAGCGTAGTGCTCCGAGTGTTCTGAACGCAGGTTGGGATATGACTAGCAGTCTGTGACAAGGGGAAATGAAGATCGATGTAAGGAAAGACTTCTTCAACTCTTCCTGGTGTGATGCAAATACAAGTGCAGAATACAAATGCGAATGTGAAATGTCTGATGCCTTGGCAAGGCTTGGTGGATGTGTCTTGGTTCTTGGAAAGTTCGAGTTCACGTGAGGTCACCAACAGATCTCGCAGCAGGAAAAGGTTTCTCCGAATTTCCACCTTATCCCGTGCCACACAGGCACCTTCCCACGAGCTCATATGGCAGCTTGAAAAAGTACCCTGGTGGTTACTGGTGCGCGCGGGCAGGCAGCACCTTGGTGGTTATCGGAATCTGTGATCGGAATGATGCTACGTGGGTCGGAATATCGGAATATCCAGAGGCCCAGTGCCGGCGCTCAATGATAACGGTGGAACTACACATTGAAGAAGGGCACAGAAGCATAGTTGTGGGGTATTCATTCGTTGTTCACCATGTAAACATAATAGGAAGGACGACAATGATCATCAGCGGCCTGAGAACTGCCAGAGAAGGGGAAGCCGACCCGGTGTAAAGCATCACGCCTGGAGCATCTGTGGCTTTGGTGTCATTCCCCTGGACAGACAATGAGGGTGGTTCCGTTGATGGAACCACCACGGAGGTGGAGGAGGTTGGTAGTAACACCGTTGTTGTAGGCGTAATCACCAGCTGTGTGCTCTTCGCACTCTCAGATGTGCCAACTGGCCTTGATGAACCCGCACATAGACCTTGTGAACAGGAGGTCACAGTTACCACAGTGGTTGTTTCCTGCTCAACAGTGGCCGTAGACGTAGGCTGAGGAGTCGTCAGCGGCAATGATGCGACACTAACAGGGGCTGAGGTGTCGATGGTGTATGCGAGTTCATAGATAACCACCCCTCTCTTTCTGTCTGGCTTGGTTATGGAGAGAACACCACTGGAGGCCAGCTGAGTGGTTGTGTCATCTCTGGTGGCTGTGTAGATAAGTTTAACCTCAGCTACATCAGATGGTATATCAGAAGTGTCCAACGTGAAGCCAGCGCCGCTGATGGTTGTATCACTGGTGACATCAACACTGTTCAAGAAGACAGACTGGATGGTGAATGCAGAACCTTTAGCTTGGTAACTCAAAGCCGTGACACTACCTGGTGTGACCGGTATGCTCACAGTCCATTGCAGCAGCCCACCAGCAAAAACACCAGAAATACTAGGTGCTTCATCAGCCTGGACAAGTGTAGTGGAAGCAGGTGACAAAGTAGTGGTGGAGGTGAGGTTAGCATACGGTGCTGAATAGGATAACGTAACAAATGTAGACACAGGGGTATCTAAAACTGTGGTTTCAGATGTTAGCACCGAAGATGGTAGTGTCACAACAGTGTAGGCTGGTGTACCAACTGTGGTGAGGTTGAGAGAGGACAATGACAGAGTGACAAAAGTAGATTCAGGCAAAGCGGTGTACGTTGACCCGATGGATGAACTTTGCGTATCAGTCGGCGTCATTGTAGGCTCAGCTTCATCACTCACAAAAACGTCATAATAATACTTAGCGTCTGAAGCTCCTGGAATGGAGATTTCGATGGCCTCAATTCCAGGATCGGTAGACAACCCAGGGAATGTAGCTTGTCCCAAAGAGATCTCATCGTTGTCAAAGTCAACAGCGAAGTAAAAGTATGTCAACATACCACCACCAAGAGCGAAAGTGTCACTTGATGATGGCAATATAGCCAGTCCGCAAGTTCCATCGTCGTTTTCGGTCAATAGCTCCTGAGATGGGACACGAACCACGGCACCTTGAAAGTTGAACAGCAGTTTAAACTCAGCAAGGCAATCGACAACATACAGACCTGAGCCATCAGTGGTTAAGTCACTTCCAAGTGAAACGGCAATGTTGTATAAGAGCTGCTGTGGCATTGAAGGAAGACGAGCACGCGTCTAGAGGAAAGTGTAGTGCTTGACCGTGGAGACAGTGTTCACAGTGGAGCTATCCGATGCTTGAATACCCACTGCGGTCAACGTAAACGCAATTTGATTATCAGACTTGAGCAATGGCAGTGTCGTTAAAGTGTTGTAGTAAGATGTGGCCACGCCACCAATGATTAGAATACCATCAGAGCGGAAGGCGTCACCGTCCGCGTAAACACCCGGTGAGTCTTCGGGAGGATTGGCGAACCCAATACTGTACGACTTTTTCAAACCCTGGAGTGCAATTGAGTCCCAGAGGTTGAGCTAATCATCGGCATATGTGTTGGCGTGACCCAGGGCGAGTGTGCTTGGAGTAGACTCAGAGTCTGTGATGCCGAATAAAACGTTGGAGAAGTTGCTTGAAGAGTCACCAATCCCAATGAAGTCAGAACCCCAGACACCTGTGTATGCGTTGTAACTTGAGGACTTTGATGGGTCGTAGTTGTAAGTGTAGAGTTCTAAGACCGAGGAGTCGCTCTGGTAGTCAGAGGAAAGAACAACATCACGCGCCTCCGTGTCGATCTGGGCAAGAATGCTCTGTTGTGGGGAACCAACGTTGAGCTCAACTGCGTAAATGAACTCACTAGAGCGTGAGTAGACAATATTTGCCACAGTTGGGGTCTCAGTTGCGTGGGCCAACACTGATCCGAGCAGAATCGAGCTTGTATAAGTAGCTTTCATTAGGTCAAATTGTTATCGTGACAGCTGTAAACAAGGGAAGGAAAAGGAAGAGGTGAAGTTCAAAATATTGTGATCTGAGGTTAAGGACGTGGTGCGTTGTAAATGAGTGTATACGGTCAGTGATTGGTGGCTGAGGGATTGCTGTCTACAAGAAAACACCACACGGCACGGTGCAGTATCATGTTATCACAACAAAACGGAGATCCCTCATGATATATACCCTTGTGCGGGACCCTCGGCCCACTGCCCAGGGAAGAAACCATCCAACCTTACCAGATTTGTGGACTTGCAGTGAGGGACCTGCGCTTCACCAGGGACAGGGTAAGAAACCGCAAATCATTTCCTCGTTTAGTGCGCCATCGCCGTGGTGTTCCTGCAGTTTGAGGCAAAACACAACAACAACTCAAACAACGCGTTCCGGAATGAAACCCATATCAGACCCCTTTGAGTGTGGGGTACTCACTGCTGGTGGAGAGTCGATTACAACAGCAAGTCAGAGACCTGAGGATTGACACACTGCATTGACCTGGTAATAGCGAGGGTGATGGCGTGTTGAGTCTCCACTCTGGTGACATTCATATTGTGTCTCTTGATTGGCTGTGTCGTGTACGCGTGTTTTGAAACGCAGCAGTAGGCGAAGATCGGCGATTCAGCCAAACCACCATTGCGAGACATTGAGGGTTCCACAACTGCGACAGTGACACGTACTAATGCCCACTAATTCACGGTGCCAATTCATAGTATGTCATCAATCAAAACCAGGGATTAGCCAAAATCAGTAGATTTTTGATGTACCGAATCAAGTAAACCACATAATTTAAAATGTCGGAACTCGTCCCGGTTAGCTCAGTCGGTAGAGCGTTCGGCTTTTATTTCAGACTTTCTGATTCATCAGGAAACCGAAATGTCAGGGGTTCGAGCCCCCTATTGGGAGTTCCAAATTTTTTTTGCCAGCGTGCCCAGTGCAGTGCGTGCAGTGATAATTCATATCTACAAAGTAATGTACCGAGTTACGTGAATATTACAATGAATAGTATATCACTCTTTAAAAGAAGGGCGCAGCTGCACCGTCTCCACGCTGATCGGAACCACCACTGAAAACCAAACGTCCGCCTGCATCCTCCTTTTTGATGATTTGACCTCTGCCAAAAATGCTTCTTGCACTGTCTGTCACAACTCTTACCTCGTGGCCCAGCTCGCGTAGCCCTCTCACAACGTCCTCGGAGATGCCACTCTCAACGTTGACCAAAGTAACTGCAGTCGAGACTGGCCCATGCGAGCCTTTGCCATGATCGGTCTCCTTGTAATCAGGATGTGGGCTCAAAGTGATTCTAGGTGCGTCAAGCGCTTCCTATGGGTCCAATCCGAAAAGTAACATGTTAAGATAAACTTGGACGTGAGCCTGTGGCTGATTGAACCCACCTTGAATACCGTACGATGCGTAGAGCTCCTCAGAGCCTGCAGCTGAAGGTGTGGTAATCATACCCGGGATGATTGTGTGGTACGGCCTTTTTCCACCTGCAATGTGATTCTTACTCTCTGGGTCCAACGAGAAGTTGAGTCCGCGGTTCTGCAAGAAGAAACCACGGTCTGGTACAATGATACCGGAACCAAAACTGTGGAAGACGGAGTTGATGAACGAGGCAGCGTTACCCTCACTATCAGTTGCGGTGAAGTAGACTGTATCAGATTGGAAAAGCTTGTTAGGCAACTGGCCTGTTTGAAGATCACTGTTGTTCAATGCGTGCTCCTTTTTAAACATTTTAGAACGCTCATCAAAGTACGCAGAGTGAAGCAACTTCTCCAAGTCTGCCTTATGATCAAGTCCGTATTCTTTCAAGATGTGATCATGGTCAAACACATACTCCTCACTGTCCTTGAACGAAAGCTTAAGTACCTCGATCACCATGTGCAGATACTCAACAGTGTTGTGTTGCATTTCTTTGAGCTCAATGACCTTTTTTGCATCCAAAGACTTGATAAGTCCAAGAGCCAGCAAAGCAATGATACCAGAACTGTTCGGTGGAATCTCCCATAGCTTCTTACCGAGCAGATCGTACGAGACGGGATCAACAAAGCTTGATGTGTGGTTCGCCAAGTCCTCTTTAGTCAAAACACCATCACGAGCTTCGATCTCCTTGATGATGGAGTCGGCAATCTCACCCTTGTAAAATGCATCTTTTCCGCCCTTGGCGATGATTTTCAGAGTTTCAGCTAGATTCTTATTTTGCATGAATTGACCCTGAGTCGGTGGCTGGTTTCCCTCATTAGGCAAGAAGCTGGAGACCTGCTCCTTCATGAACTTATCGCCTTGGTACCGGTTCTGATTGACGATCAACTGCGCACCTTCTTCGTACAATCTAGCGCTGATTTGCGAGATTGGATATCCATTCTCAGCGAGATCAATGGCTGGTTGTAAGATCTAGGCAAACGTGACCTTACCAGAGCCCCATTTCTCGACAGCATCGTACCAAGCAGCTATCGCTCCAGGAACATTCACAGTCAACACAGAGTCCACTTTCAATCTGTTATTCTTCACGTGGTCTGCATACTTTTGGTTGATCAAGTCCACCGAGATCTTGGAAGCGGATCTTCCACATCCATTGAGCCCTTGAACTCTTTTCTCCTTATTGTCATAGAACAAGACAAACGCATCACCACCAATATCAGTGGAGGCTGTCTCGGTAACACACAGGGCAGCGGACATGGCAACAGCAGCGTCAATGGCATTACCACCGAGTTCCAAGACCTTGAGGCCAGCAGTGTTAGCAAGTGGTTGTGTAGAGGCCACAATTCCCTTAGTGGAGTACACAGTTGACCTACGTGATGGGAACTGAGAAAAAACGGCCATGGCGTACGAGATGGAGTTGTTGTCTGTTAGCTTGTTGTAATTGAAGTGGGGTAAAATGACTGTCGTCATGAGGTCTTGCTGGTAGACTCTAGATGGCAATAGCTTGCTGTAGATAAAGTCTGAGCTGGCACTAGTCAATTCTAAGCAGTGAATATATAGCGGTACGATACCATACCGGCCATCTTATTACCAATCTTTTCGTCAAACATTTGAGTAAAAAGGCTTATCGTGACTTGTCGCCCCCATTTCCGAATCCGTCCTTTCAGCCGGTGCCGGCGCTCAGTCATTTTGCGCCGGATCACAGCGCACTTCGAGACATCATTAACCAACCCGGGGATCTCAATAACACTACATGCTTTGTATTAAAACCCTAGCCTTTTGTATTTCCGAAAGATAAAAGATAACCTCTCTTAAGGCTGAGTATACGACAGATCACCACTCACAAATGGTGAATGTAAACCTGCGACACCCGTAGCCGAAAGTTAAAGTCGAAAAAGAACACATTCATGACGAGTGTCGGAATCAAGCAGACTCCTCAGCCTCGGCAGCTGGAGCAGCCTCAGCCTCCTCAGCTGGCTGCTCGTTCTTCTTGAACTCCTCGTAAGCCTCGAAGGCATCATCGAAGTGCTGCTGGAACAAAGCATCGTCACCCAAAAGGGCCAAGATCTCGTCAACAGTCAAGTCCAACATCATACCGGTGATCTTACCAGCGGACTCTGGGTCCTGGGCCTTACCAGTGGCAACAACCTTTGGGTACAACTCCTCACCGAGCATTCTCTTCTGCTGTGGCTCTGGGAACTGTGGCAAGGCCTGGGCCAACTGAGCAAGGTTGGAAGCACCATCCTCACGCTGGTTTCTTGGTCTGTTACCGCCACGGTTACCGTAGAAGCCACCACGCTGCTGCTGTCTGCCTGGGAACTCCTGGAATGGTGGGACACCAGCGTACATTGGCTGACCTGGCATCTGTCTCCACTGACCCTGAGGTGGCATACCCTGACCTGGTCTTGGCATCATGAACTGTGGGTTTGGGGCCATTGGACCACGGGCACCTGGTGGCAAGAAGCCTGGCTGCTGAGCACCGAAGTACATTGGTGGCATGAACTGACCTGGCATACCGTTAGCAGCGGCCTGCTGGAGTCTAAGCTGGTTTCTGGCCTGCATCTGCTGCTCCAACTGGGAACGTCTAACCTCCTTACGCTGAGCAAGAGCAACGTACAATGGCTTGTTGGCCAACATGTGCTGGTTCATCTCGGAGATAGCCTTAGAAGCCTCATCTGGGGAAGAGAAAGAAACGAAACCGAAACCCTTGGACTTTCCGTTCTCGTCAATCATAACCTTAACAGAGGTGATGGTACCGAATGGGGCAAACTCCTCCTTAAGCTTCTCGTCGTCGATGGAGTCGTCCAAGTTCTTGATGAACAAGTTGACACCCTGGGACTTGGAGAGCTTCTCCAATCTAGCAGCCTCGTACTGCTTCTTCAACTGCTCGTAACGCTCAGTCTTCTTCTGGGCACGGCCAACGAAGAGCTTCTTACCCTTGAGCTCGAAGTCGTTCAAAGCCTCAATGGCCTTAACAGCAGACTCGTGGTTCTCGTAGTTAACGAAACCGAAACCTCTGGACTTACCCTCCTGGTCCTTCTCCAACTTGAAAGAGGTGATGGCACCGTGGGCCTTGAAAAGCTCCTCAACCTCCTCCTCGGAAGCCTCCAAGTCAATGTTCTTGACGTAGACGTTGGTGAAGTTGTTGATGATAGCCTCAGTCTTGGACTGACGGTCCTCTCTTGGGATGTGTGGTCCAACGAAGACCTCACGGCCGTTAAGCATCATACCGTTGACGTTCTCAATGGCAGCCTGGGCAGCCTCGGCGGTCTCGTAGTGGACGAAACCGAAACCCTTGGACTTACCGTCAAAGTCGGTAGCAACCTTGGAGGACATGATCTTACCGAAGGCAGAGAATGTGTCGTGCAAGGCCTTGTTGTCGATAGCTGGGTCCAAGTTCTTGATGAAGACGTTACCAGCACCGGATCTTCTAAGGGCTGGGTCACGCTGGGACCACATGATTCTGATTGGCTGACCCTTAACTGGGGTGTAGTTCAACTGCTCAATGGCCTTCTCACCATCCTTAGTGTTGTGGAAGTTGACGTAAGCGTAACCAAGGGAGGCCTTGGTGAGGGCGTTACGGCAGACACGGACAGAGGAAACCTGACCGATTGGGGAGAACACCTCGAACAAGGTGGCCTCGTTGACAGATGGCTCCAACTCACCAACGTAGAGGGAGGCACCGCCGATGGCCTGGGAAGCGGCGGCAGCGGCGGCAGCATCGTCACCAGCTGGAGCGGCGGCAGCTGGGGCAGCCTCCTGCTGGACAGACAAGTTCTCCAACTCCTGGGTAGTCTTCTCAATTTGCTCGGCAGACATATTTGATGATTTTGATATGGGGTTTTTTAAGAAAGTGTTTTCTGATTTTTTTGGTTCTTTTTTTCTGTAGGGAAACTAACAACTGTTTGATTTCAAGTCTTTGGGAAGGGGTTCGAAATGCTGCTGGTATAAGAGAAAATATACGGGCGGCAAGGATGTAATCAAACGGCTTCTGTAGTAATTGAAATAGCTGTTAAAAGCGGGTGGGCTTTAAAGGGTGGGTTTTAAAGGGTTTTGGGGTAAAGAGACCTAAAAGAGGGTATATGCCTGAGCGTACACAGCGGTTACGCACCTCAACTGCAAATTTTTTTTTGTCCACCTTCAACAGCCGCGATGAGAGTTGAGAAACTGGGATCGCACCGTAGCTGTGGTCACTGAGGGGGGTGCGCCAACCATCTGTGGCTTATGTCAGCGTTTTTAGGGAAAGGGCGATGTAACCTGGATCCATTTGGATGAGTGTGGTTACCCGGTCGAATGTGTGGGAGCAGACGTTTGACACATAGCTTTGTGCCTTTGAAAGCGCGTGCTGGGTAGGGGGTTCTAAGGTTGAGAGGGGAGGGTAGGGAGGTCAATGTTCCCAGGTTTAAGGGATATAAGCCACTTGAGATTGATGGTGCTGTTGGTTGTTGTAATTGTAAAGGTTATTAGCAGTTATCAGAACTCTCTTTGAAACGTTAAAACTAGTGATAGGAAACCATCCAATAAGCTGAGCTTTCATGGCGTACTTAGTACCGTTACATCTTGAGTCTCACCCTGCGGTGATAGGAAACCCCACCACTCAAAAAACGTTTCACGAACACAGAACAGTACCATAACACTAATAACGCACCAGCACAGTTTGCACAATCCTCTCTCACTCCTGGGACCCACAACTCATAGTGACACCTTCCGGACCAATCACAGTGCGAGGATTTGTAACTGGGAGAGCTTAGTCAGCCCACGCACCCTGGTTCGCGCAACAAAACAACGCACCCTCAACAGTAGGCCCAACTGGCAACGGCGCGCGAAGAGGAAAAGAAAAAAAAAATTTCAGCCAAACAACGACGTGCCCATCGACAGCAGGAAAAGGTCTTTCAGTTGAGCATTGTACACCATTTGCATTTGCCAGAACGTACTTAATTGTCCGTGCTGTCCAACCTCATAACACTATACCTCCACCTCGCCGTCGTTTTTGAATTACTGCTCTACGACCGCTGGTTCATTATCTCCGCTACCTCCACCGTACAAACATCAACACACGTAGCGGTCCTATTACCCATTCTATTGGAGCTATTCTGTTTCAGTCTGCACATTGAAGCTACCTGAATCAACTGTCCATCCCGTCATAACTCACATTTCACACACATACAATGAGTTCCAAAGTCACACGTATCGCCATCGTCTCAGACGACAAGTGTAAACCAAAGAAGTGTCGTCAAGAGTGTAAGAAGTCCTGTCCCGTTGTGAAGACAGGTAAGCTCTGTATCGAGGTTTCCCCAACAAACAAGATTGCATTCATCTCCGAAAACTTGTGTATCGGTTGTGGTATCTGTGTCAAGAAGTGCCCGTTCGGTGCCATCAACATCATCAACTTACCTACAAACTTGGAGAAGGAAACTACACATCGTTACTCTGCTAACTCTTTCAAGCTCCACAGACTTCCTACACCAAGAGCTGGCCAAGTGTTGGGTCTTGTCGGTACTAACGGTATTGGTAAGTCCACCGCCTTGAAGATTCTCGCCGGTAAGCAGAAGCCAAACTTGGGAAGATACGATGATCCACCTGACTGGCAGGAGATCTTGAAGCACTTCAGAGGTTCTGAATTGCAAAACTATTTGACTAAAATCTTGGAGGACGACATCAAGGCCATCATCAAACCACAGTACGTTGATAACATCCCTAAGGCATTGAAGGCCGAGTCAAAGGTAGGCCACATCATGAAAGAGAGACTCGAGAGACCAGAAGCTATCAAGGAGATTTGTTCATACTTGGAGTTGAACGGACTGTTGAAGAGAGAGGTTACTAAGTTGTCTGGTGGTGAGTTGCAGAGATTCGCTATCGGTGTCACAGCTGTTCAGAAGGCCAACGTTTACATGTTCGACGAGCCTTCCTCTTATTTGGATGTCAAGCAGCGTTTGAATGCCGCTTTGATTATCAGATCTTTGTTGGCCACCGATGTTTACGTCATCTGTGTTGAGCACGATTTGTCCGTCTTGGATTACTTGTCAGACTTTGTCTGTATTCTCTATGGTGTGCCATCCGTTTACGGTGTCGTTACAATGCCAACATCTGTTAGAGAGGGTATCAATATGTTCTTGGATGGTCACATTGTTGCTGAGAACATGAGATTCAGAACAGAATCCCTCCAGTTCAGAATGGTTGAAGCACAGGATGCCATGCAGTTGGAGGCTTCCAAGTACTACTCATATCCTTCAATGGAGAGAACACAAGGTGATTTCAAGTTGCACGTTGACTCTGGTGATTTCTCTGATTCTGAGATCTTAGTTCTCATGGGTGAGAATGGTACTGGTAAGACAACGTTCTGTAAGTTGCTTGCCGGTGCCATCCCAGCTGACAACAACTTGGAGATTCCAAAGCTCAACATTTCCATGAAGCCACAGATGATTGCTCCAAAGTTCAAGGGTACAGTGCGTCAGTTGTTCTTCAAGAGAATCAAAGGATCTTTCCTCAACCCACAGTTCCAGACCGATGTCTGTAAGCCATTGAAGATTGACGACATCATTGACCAAGAAGTCCAGAACTTGTCTGGTGGTGAATTGCAAAGAGTTGCCATCACAATGTCCCTCGGTGTTGCCGCTGATATCTACCTGATCGATGAGCCATCTGCCTACTTGGATTCTGAGCAGCGTATCATCTGTTCCAAGGTTATCAGACGTTTCATTTTGCACGCCAAGAAGACCGCCTTCATCGTCGAGCACGATTTCATCATGTCCACATACTTGGCTGACCGTGTCATTTTGTTCGAAGGTCAGCCATCCAAGGAGGCCTTTGCCCGTCCACCTGAGTCATTGCTCACTGGTGTTAACAAGTTCTTGAAGCATTTGAACGTTACATTCAGAAGAGACCCAACCAACTTCAGACCAAGAATCAACAAGTTCGAGTCTCAGATGGATAAGGAGCAGAAGGCTGCTGGTAACTTCTTCTTTATGGAGAACAAGGGTTTGTGATATAATTATTGTGTTTGATTGGAGTTTTCGTCATTTTGTGTTTTCAATGATTTTTATATGATTTTGCATGCATCACTACATTCTGTGTAATGGTTTAATAAACTTTATGGGTCTTATAATTCGTTTTAGCATCCTCGATATTTGGATCACGCGTTATACGGGTATAAAAATGATCGTAGATTCGATCTTGTTGAATCAACAGATCCATCACATGAAGATCGAAGAGATCAACACAAGAAGGAGCGAAGAGCACTTGATCAACTTTGATCCTGCGCCTTCGTAGGTAGAAACAACGGCTGCAGTGGTTGGGACATCACTGGAAGTGCCTGAGACAGTCTGTGTAACCAATGCAATTGTAGTGGTTGTCTGATCAGCCTCAGTTGTTGGGTTAGTTTCACCTTCAAGCACAGGAGTAGCAGACGTGACTGTAACAAGCTGGCAAACGTTACCTGAGCAGGAGGTAATCGTTTTCGTAACGGTTGTGAGCTCAGCTGTTCCAGCAGAAGAAACAGCAGATGTAGGGACAGCTGTTGGAGCAGAAGAGGCAGTCAATGGGCAGTATGTGGTGTATTCAGTTACCATGCCATTAATAGTAGTAGTGATAACAGTGACACCAGTGGTAATCTCAGCAGCAAAGCAGGTTACATTGTTACATGAAGAGGTGGTGATGACAGTTGATGGGATGGAAGATGGAGAAGCGGTAGTTTCACCAACAGATGGTTTTGTAGTCACGATAGTAGAGGCTGGTTGTGCGAGGGCTGATGATGAAGTGCTCACAACTGTGGTGGCAGAAACTGAAAGGTCAGAAGCGTCTGAGGACACCCACCCATTTGACGACGAGGTAGTTGCTTCAGATGACACAACAACAATTGCGGTAGACAGCTCCGTAACTACGGTGGTCGTTGTGGAGGAGTCAGACGACGAGGTAGTTGCTTCAGGTGTCAGAACAACAATTGCGGTAGACAGCTCCGTGACCACGGTGGTCGTTGTGGAGGAGTCAGACGACTCAGTTGAACTCGATGTGGTTGTAGGCTCAACGCAACCGGCGATTTTGACGCTTTCTGAGTCGATACTGCCAGCATATGTGGTTCCATCAGTCATGAGGAGGATGTAGCGAGCATCAGCCACGAAAGTACAATCAGTTACAGATGAAGCATAAGCGTAGAGAACAACCATATCCGAGCTAGATAGGGCAGCGAAATCTGGGATAGCGTATTGATAGCCATTGTCAGTGGATGTGGAGGCCAAGAGGTATGAACTGCCCGTGTAATAAGATTTCCATGTGTCGAAAGAAGTTCCCTCGTTAGCTGGGTCAATCACGACATAGGCGGCAGCAACCGAAGCACCGAGCGAATAGTCGATGGCAAAGCTGTAGACGATCTTGGTGGTTCCATCACCGTTGGAAGAGTAGTATCCCTGGAAGTTGATTGCATTAGATGCAGCAGCAGCGTAACCATTAGAGGCAACCTCCTCAGAAGACATGGTAGCCATCACTGGGGATGTGACACCTGTGTACTCAGTACCGTCCAAGTACACGATGTGATACTCTGCGTGAGCTGCAAATAGGGCGCCTGTGGTGGTCTCGTCATTAGAAGATGTGTATGCGAACACCGTAACGTCGTCAGTGAGGGAGAAGGAGGACACTTGAACCTCGACACCTCCTTCAACAACAGTGGAAGTGTAGTGAGCATTGTCACCAACGATGTCAACATCTCCTTCAGTGAGGGCAAAGTTTGTGGTATCGGCGTAGAAGGTGACGTCTGCCGATGCAATTGTAGCAGCAAGCTCATGTTTGAAGAGCAGGGTGAAGATTGGGTCGTTACCATCGGCAACGTAGGCACCGGAGAAGATGAGGTTATCGGAGAGGTCGACTTGGGCAGAGACGAGAGTGAGCAGACCGAGCAGAGAGACTGCCAGCATCTGCGTGAAGAACTTGTTGATCATGGCCTGGATAGTTTCGGATGACTCGGGAACGGTAGATGTAAACTCGAGAGAGAACGTGGATTCACAGGATATCCATTGGGTTTATATAGAAGTGTCAAGCATGACTGCCATTACCACGTCCTTGTATGAGATCGTATCACCGGGCCAGATGTTGGTCAAGCCGGTGGCCAATAAGGTCTATAGTCTTCTGTAATTTATGCAAGAGAACATCTCACAGGCTTGTATGACCCATCTTGGCACTGGAACTAGCGTGGGTACGAGCTCTGGTTGACTGACTAGTGCGCACAAGGGTATCCCTTGTTTACCACCAATTTTCAGTGTGCAGACCCAACACGAGCAGTTCAACTCTCGGACCATATACTGATATGGGGAAGAGTTATGCGCGCTCATGCGCCGAGGGTAGAATTCAGACCAATTGGAGGACAGACTAACAGTTAACAAGGGTTTGTTACGGCTCATGTTTCCGGGACAAGGGTCTCAAAACGGCACTGAAGTTCGACATTGATGCGTTCTTAAAGCCCCGGGCCTTCGATGTTGGGCTGACCTTGGCTCGGCTAGCGGCGCCAAGCTGAGCCGAGCTGGGGTTACTGGGCACTTCATCAACATTACGCCAATGATGTTGGCTGCTTGACAGAACGTTAAAAGAAAGGGTATTGTATATTTCATATCGACACGATCCATCCTTCGAACACGATAGCTGGATCAGTGTGTATGGTCAATAGAAGCAAAATAGGGTAGCCGTCGAGGCGGCCCTAGGAGGACACACATGCGGTACACAGCACCAATGTAGCCAACCTCGGAAAGAAGAAAAGGGAAAAGAAGTGAGAAAACATAGTCAAAAACACAACAAAGAAAGAGGGTATGGTGTTTTGATAGACTGATGGAAGCGGCACAGAAGTCGTTATGACATGAAGACCTCAAACGAAGAGTGCAGAGACCAAGACCAGAATAACAGAAGATACTTTCACAAGCTTTGAGCCAGAGCCCTCGTAAGTCGAGATAGCAGCAGTCGTTGCTGGTGGCTCACTAGTGCTTGGAATGGTCTGTGTGACCAGGTCAACAGTGTGGCTAGTAGTGATCTTTTCAACTGGCTGTGAAGCCATTGGCTTGAGGGTCTTTGCATTTGAGATGAGAGAGTCGACTGGGGTAGAAGGAACAGTAACAGGAGTGGATGCTGGGTTACAATTCTTCCCGGCACATGAAGTAATAGTAGCTGTTGTGTGAAGTATACCATTGGCGTACGAGGTAGACGTGGAGAGTGGGCAGAAGGTGGTGTACTCCGAAACAAGTCCGTGGACTGTGGTTGTGACAACGGACAGGCCTGTGGTGATTTTGATGGCTGAACAGGTTGCGTTGTTGCATGAGGTGGTACTGAGGACTGTAGTTGGGATAGCTGAGGCAGTCGCAGAATGAACAGTACTGGTTGAGTTCAGGGAAGGGCTAACTGAAGAGGATACTGGGAAACTCAACGAGGTGGAGAGCCAAGAGGATGATTCCACCTACTCAGAAGAGACAGCAATCTTGACAGGAGATGAGGAAGGTGAAGGCACAGATGATGCAGCTGATGAGCTAATGCCAGAAGAGGAAGAGCAGGTTTCATCAGCAACGTTGAGTGGCTGAGTGTAGCCGGCAGTTGTAGAACCGTCGGTCATAAGGAAGATGTAACGAACATCAGCTGCAAAAGAACAGCCAGTGACACTAGCCAAAGCACTGATAACAACATCCTCTTCACTGGCAAGTGCAGCGTATTCTGGGATTGCGAACTGGTAACCACCATTTTCGGAGGCTGAAGCCAAGAGATAAGATTGACCAGCGTATTCAGAAGACCAGTCATCCATGGTGAAACTATCATCGGTTGGGTAAATCACAACGTATGCGGCAGCAATGGTTCTTCCCAACGCCTAATCAATAGTGAGTGCAATCTCAAGCTCAGAGCTCCCATCCTCGTTGGTATGAATGCCACCGTAGACATTGAGCTCTCCAGCAGGGGCAGATGCGTAGTTGTCTGCAGCCACTTCATCCTCAGTCTTAGTGACGACAGTAGGGGAAGTCATACCAGTAAACTGTGTGCCATCGGAGTAAACGATGAGGTATTGGGCATGAGAAGCGAACAGTGCACCGGTTGCAGCACCAGAAGCACTCACTTGAACATCACCAGTACCGGTAAATTCAGGAACATCGACATAAATGGCACCATCACCTGTGGTGGAAGAGCTATCCAGGTCACCACCGGCAATAGCAGCACCAGCGGTGGAGAAGGTAAAGTTGGTGTCAGCGTAGAAAACAACCTGCACAGAGGCAATAGTGGCGGCAAGCTCCTCCTTAAAGAGCAGAACAAATACAGGTGATTCAAGAGAGGTGGAGTACTCACCGGTGAAGAGCAAAACGTTAGATAGATCAACCTGTGCGGAGACAAAGCTAACCAATCCAAGAAGGACAGCTGGGAGGATATGTGAGAACAAATACATCTTTGAGTGAGTTGAATTCTGTGAATTGTGAATATGAGGAGCTGCAGGGTCAAAATTGGGTTGACATGGTGGTCTTTAGAGCCTTTTTATAATCTTTCGGTGAGCTGTGAGAACAACTGGACGGATTGAGAGCAAGCATGACTGAATATGGAAGCAGAGTGTCATACTGACTGCTAGTTTATGTGAACAGTCTCTATTGCAAAAAAGTTGTGTCAAAGACCTTGTTCGAGTTCTATGAACAAGGATTATAGTTGACCTTCCTTTCCCGGAACCACTGTCAAACAAGCCATGAGAGCAATCCAAGTGGGAAAATTTTGGGGAAATGAGCTTATTCAACCGTGCTAGACTTTCTTTAGCATAATCATTGGCGAGAACATCATACCACCTTACCCAATCGAGCAAGGATGGAGAGTACAAGACAGAGTAACAAGGCTCGGGGAATCGTCCGCTTTGGGATTTGATTTAGGTCCTCGTCTAGAATTCTCTCAATTGAAGAGTTGAAGAGAGAGGAGGAAGTCTTGCCTACCAACTGTTGACAGCCTAGATAATATCCAATTTACAATCAATGGTTTTCGTTACTAATAATTCGAATCATTAGCATGTCTCACTAAGCCCACCCCACAATGCACCTTCAGAACGGAAACGGGTTGTTGACAGAGGCTCAGCGCCGAGCTTTGATGACAGGTTGAACGGCCAACGAACAGCCGTTACCGGTGGCCAGGAACAGCTACCAAAAGAGCAAGCCAGCTTCTGGAACAAGCCTTTTAAATGCTCACAAGAGCCAATTGCTGCGTACAAGAGGCCGAGGCATCTCTTCGAGGAAGTATCGGACACCCGAAATGGCATTTTTTGGTTGAAGGGCTTGTTCATCAGCTATGTTTGTTTATTTGTGCAATTGCATGGGACAAGCCAGTTAAATGCCTCAAGAGCCATGTAATGCGTACAAGGGGCTGTGACACCTCACCGAGGAAGTGACAAACGTAAGAAATGCTTGCTTAAAGGGCTTGTTCATCATCCGGGTGCGTCTACCGGTGAAGTTGCGTATTTCGGTAAAGGCTTCAAAGACTCCGAGACCAGGGACATCTCTGTACAACATTGGAGAATGTGTCTCTGTGTATCCCATGTTTGACCTTTATGGTACGCTGGGAGTCAAGGGTACAGCTCCTCACAGATCAGTGTAGAGATGCGTTAGATGTGGTAACCCCCCACTCTTGGCTCTGGTGGCTTTGCAGTTCACTTCCTTCTGACAATTATGTAGTGGAAGAGGCCTAATAGTAGGGAGAAAGTAATGCTGTTCAATCTCCTTAGGTCTGAGGGGAGTAGGCAGATAGGGTAAGTCAGTTGATAGTGGACCTAGAGGTGGTTAAGGAAGAACTCGAGGCAGAAGGGCACATGCTACTGTCGATGGAGGCTTGAAACTTAAGACTGACTAGCAAACGCACAGATATAGATGCACTGCAGCGTTCATTGGATCCTTTTTGCTATGAGGACTGCACGTTCGTAACCTTGACTGCTCTCGTTCCTACCGCAATCTGAGCACCAATTGCTGCTAGACATAGTGCATACCAAACTACGGCCGAAGAACGTAGCCCCAGCTCTCATTTTGGGAATATCACTTCCATGCTCCATCCTGATATTGTGAATTTGCCTAAGTTCTGTCTTGTGAACTGCCAACTTATTAACAAGCTGTTCATGTAGATGAGGAGGTGATGATACGTCAATTGCCGAGGTGGCGGTGGATTATAAGCCAGAAGTCTGAACTCTATGACAAACTTAGTAACATGACCAGTTATTTTGCTAGATCCCATCACTCAGAATGCCTCAATTCGTGCCTACAAGGATTGGAGCTTACCAACCATAGGCGTATCTACGGGGGCACCTCCGCACTCAGACGTGTAGTCTATGGCTTAGGATACTGTACTTTCAGATCAGCGTTTACGTATTGCCACTTCATTGATTGCTTCCAGGAATAGAGGAAGGCGAACTGTGTATTATCATCAGTGATCTGTTTCCGCCTGAGTAGTAAATACGGGCCTGTCCTGTAGTCGGTCTTATTACTTATCCAGTCCTGAAATAAGTAGCACTTACAGATGGTATTTCGCGACCTGTCAAAAGTGCGATAGTGTGTGATAAGCTTGTAGTTTCTAGATGGGGGGTCTGCCCTGCAGCAATGTCGTTCAAGCTCTCCTGATAAGACACCGCTTCCATCGAGGTTGAGGAATACAATCTCTTGAAAGCGCATGCTCTGTGCTCCCGATATCAACGGACTGTTTAGTCGTCCATAGTCTCTAGGATCTGAGTAAAACAATGTGCCATGTCTTTTAGATAAGAGATCGTGTTTCGCATCAACTTCCTCTTTGGGGCGTAGGTAAGCTTCTTATCAGTACTTTCTGGGATACTACCTCCCGATGTATGAAACAGCAGAGTATAAGAGACTGCTTCTCCTCCTCAAGATGTCTCGAACAGATTGTGAAGTCTAGTGCATACGTTGACTCATTTCAGGAGCCATTTTAACCTCATCTAGCTCTCTATCTCTCTCTAACTCTTCACTACACACCCATCGTCTGCAGCTATGACTTCAATCTCTTATATAGGGAAGGAAGCCAAGGACTTGGCTGTGGTTGACGTTGAAGACGTTCCTGATGACAGTGACTTGGCGAGTCTTGGGATTTCCTCCCACTCACTCCTCCACCGCATCGATAATTTCCTCACTGTGGACGGTTATTCCAAAGGCCAACAGTCTAACCCTGACATGGATCCTACTCCACTGGATCAACAGACCTGGAGACCATACCACTTCATTGCGTACTGGTGTTCTGACTCGTACAGTGCTCAACAATGGCGTGGTGTTGGCTCATACATGGAACTTGGTCTATCACCAGGACTCGTGTGGGCTTCTGACGTTATTGGCCAAGTGATTTGTGGTGTTATAATCAGTGTAAATGGTTTGGTCGGAGGTACCTACCACATCCCATTCTCTGTCCAATGCAGAGCAACATTTGGTTACTACTTCTCCTACGCAATAGTTACCATTAGATTCATCGTGGGGTGTTATTACTATGGAATCAACGCGTACACCGGTGCAGAGTGTGTCCAAACAATGATCATGGCAATGTCCCCTAAATTCGCCAACATGAAGAACTCCATTCCCGGAGGGGCAACTACATCGTCTATGATGCTGTGCTATCTCATCTACACCCTGCTCTGTATCCCACTGCATTACATCAAGGCACACCAGATCAGGTATCTGTTGTTGGTGAAGATGATTACTGGTCCTATCGTTGGCCTCACGTTAATGATCTACATGAACCAAAAGGCGGGTGGTACCAGTGTCATATGGGCCACCAAGTCTACCGTATCAGGTTCCAAACTCCGCTGGCTCACTTTACAGTGTCTCGTTGGCTCACTTTCCAATTACTCAACGTTGGCATGTAACGTCAATGACTTCACTCGCTACTCCAAGACCAAATACGGATCACTGTCACAACTGTACGCCATGCCCCTCATGCAAGCAGTGTTCATTCCCATCGGCATTGTTGGCTGCACAGCATCTTCCATTATCTACGGCAAAGTTCTTTGGGACCCATTATTGGTAGCACAACAGTGGATTGGAACAGCTGGTGGTCGCACTGCTGCTTTCTTCACTGCATTGTCTTACCTCATTGCACAATTGGGTATCAACATCTCATCCAATTCAATTTCTGCTGCAAATGATTTAACATTTCTGTGTCCCAAATACATGAACATCAGACGTGGTCAGTACTTGGTTTTACTCCTTGGTGGATGGGCTATGTGTCCATGGGAGATTGTGGCTAATGCTGGTACCTTGACGGCATTCATGGGTGGATACTCCATCTTCCTTGGTCCAATTGCAGCTGTGTTGATTTGTGATTACTTCATCATCAAGAAGAGAAAGTTTGACTATAGGGAGTTCTACAATCCACAAGGAATTTATAAGTATGGAAAATACGGTATCAACTGGAGGTCAATCATGCCGATGCTCATTGGGTTTGTGCCACTGTTACCAGGCTTGGCCACATACATTAACACAGGCATCAAGTTGCCTGTTGGTATGTTGAACTTGTACCTCGTTGGTTACTTCTATTCGTTCACATCAGCATTCCTAGTTTACTATTTGACTTGTTACTTCTTCCCACCTGAGAGTGCAATGGTCCCCAAAGCTGTGGCTCCCCCTTCAGCAGACGATGGATACGAGTACTCAGAGAAGGATATGCAAGGTAGTAAGAGAAGAAGGGTGGTGAAGAGAGCGCTGAAGGCGTCTTTTGTTTGAATATTATGAGTAATAAGAGTACTAAGGTGAATGTAATACTGACTGATACTGACTGACTCCCCAATGTTTTCATCATTGGGTCCATGAGAGCTTGTATTGAAGATGAAATGGATAAGTATTGGTTCTGCTGTGCCTCGGATCATATGATCAAAAGGGGTAATAATCGCGTCTCAGCTCCGAAGCTCCGACTTAATCTGAGCTTCTACGACGATGATAGTTTTACCACTTGATTAATGTTACTGCTTCAAATTGGTAGTACTGCTCACCATACACAATGACCATAGAGAACACACCGTTATGGGTGCTGGGGTACGGCTCGCTCATCTTTAAGCCTCCACCACACGCACAGTTCGTTGTACCCGGTGTCATCAAGGGCTATACCCGACGCTTTTGGCAGTCCTCGTCTGATCACAGAGGCACGCCTGAGAGCAAAGGTCGAGTAGTGACACTGGTTCCATATCAGGATATTGTTAGGTCACAGGAATTCATTGATGATGCGCTGAGGTACTCTTCCACGCTACAAGAGGGGTTCTCCGAGAAGGATCTCAAAGTCTGGGCATGTGCGTACTACATACCGGCCGAAAAGGCACAAGAGGTGAGAGAATACCTGGATGTACGTGAGCAGGATGGTTACACGATGCATGAGATACCATTTGAGGTTCACATTGACCCTGAAGTTGTGTTGGCCGACGAACTACAACAAGCCATCAATGCGCTTCCAAAGGAGGAGGTGACGGGGAAGCACATCCTCACAAGCAAAGTCTACATCGGTACAGTGGAAAACGAGAGTTTTGTTGGACCTGAGTCAGTGGAGGAGACTGCAAAGATCATTGCATATGCTAAAGGGCCAAGTGGTGAGAATTGGGAGTATCTTGAGAAGCTGTACAACTCTTTACTGGAGCTGGATAAGCACGAGAAGGATGAATACCTGGAAGCACTGGTGAGTGAAGTGAAGATGCTCCACGCTCTATAAACTGTTCAACCAAAAACGCTTATGACCAACCTCTATACGTACTGTAGCTCATACCCCAGACTATCTCACCGAGTACTGACTCCACACGTCCCGATTCCGATAGACGATCCCCCTTCATCTCGAAGACCCCTCGGAATTTCCAGATAAGCACAGGGAGCGCAACCATCCAGCGCATGTGTCACCAGTGCTTCTTGTGCTGTGATTTTCCTATTTGAATGACTCTGCAGTACGTTATCCGACTAACAAGCATACAAAGAGTTACAGTTAGTGAAGCATAGCCCCAGCTACAACCCCTACCGTTAGCCACTGCCGCTCCGAATCCCGGCGAATTGACCTGCCCTTTTCGGAATTTCTTACCCTCTAGCACAAAATAATTCATAGGGCCAAGACCTACTACAACTTAACACAAGTTGGTGGATTTTTTTCACTACTACAAAGCATCCCATCCCCCTCCATTCGACTGTCCTCAAAACCACTCACATTGTGTCATCTCACAGAAACCACACACACGCACACACCTCCCATCAATGATATCAGAGAAGGCAGCCACCGTGCTTGCCACCATCGGAACTGTGTGCTGGTGTATCCAGCTCATCCCGCAAATCTACTACAACTGGCGCCGCAAGAACTGCGAAGGATTCCCACCCATGATGATGTTCCTATGGGCCGCTTCCGGTATCCCATTCTCTATATACTTCATCGCTACAAGGGCCAACATCGTGGTGCAGATCCAACCACAACTCTTCTCCTTCTTCTGCCTAGTTGCATGGGCACAAACGCTCTATTATCCACCGGTGCAAGTCTCAAGGCTGAGGATGTTCATCATTTTGGGATCTTTCATTGCGGTGTCAGCTGCATTGCAAGGTGGATTCATTCCATTCCTTAGAGACATGTATGACGACGGAAAGACATGGCCAACACTGATCTTTGGTGTTATCGCATCTGTGCTGCTAGCACTGGGGCTAGTACCGCCCTATCTGGAACTTTGGAAAAGACAGGGACGCGTCGTTGGTATACATTTCCTTTTCCTAGGCGTGGATCTATCAGGTGCCGTGTTGAGTGCTCTCAGTGTCGTCTTTGGAAACATGGACGTCATGGGTATCGTGCTTTATTGTATTGTTGCCGCTATGGAGATTGGTATCTTTACGAGTCAGTTTGTATGGTTGTGCCGATTCAGATGGTTTGGAAAAGGCACCATGGAGGACGAAGAAGCGCAGATGGACTCACAAGAGCACATAAATGAGGATGATCAGTCTGCAAAGGGGAAGGAGGACGGAACTGAGGTTAAACACAGTGTTGCCTCTGCACACGACTCCTCATCGCATGATGAACCTGAGATTAAAACTCTGCGATGACTAATGACATAGACACATTCTTACGTTACTTTATCATATTTGTATCACTTATAGAGGCCCTTGGACTTCAAGTTCTCATCCACCGCGTCTCTCATGAACTTGATCACTTCAGCTGGATCAGCAGCTGTGAAGACGGAGGTACCAGCAACGATAACGTTAGCACCGGCCTTAGCAGCGTGTGGGATTGTAGCCTTACCCAAACCACCATCGACCTGGATATCCAAATCTGGGAATTTGGCTCTCAAAGACTCCACCTTTGGCATCATCTCTACCATGAACTTCTGGCCTCCGAAGCCTGGCTCCACAGTCATCACCAATGCCATATCCAAGAATGGTGCCAGTTCATAGAGCACGTCCACAGGTGTGCCCGGCTTGATGGCACAAGCAGCTCTGATACCATGGCTCTTGATCAACTTCACAAGGGCCAATGGATCACTTGTGGCCTCGTAATGGAATGTGAACTGGTCAGCACCAACCTTAGCAAACTCCTCAACCCATTTCTCAGGCTCTGCAACCATCATATGACAGTCAAAGAAGGCCTCAGAGGACTTGACACCATCCCCACGTGGCACAGCCTTACGCAGAGAATCCACAATTGGAACACCAAGTGTGATGTTAGGAACGAAGTGTCCGTCCATAACGTCAATGTGTAACCAGTTGGCACCGGCGTTGAGAACTCTGTGGCAGTCACAGCCCAAGTTGGCAAAGTCTGACGCGAGAATCGATGGGGCAATGATTGATTTCACCATTGTTGCTAGTTATGTGTGATATCTGTTTAAGCAGGATGAGTTAACCAGACATTGTGCGGTGTCAAACTTTTGTTGAAAGGTGATGGATGAATGGGATCCGAGAGACTGGTGGTGGGGTGCTTGACGATCCGGGTAACTTCTATCCCGGCGTGGCCGTACCAATGGGTCTCTGCGAAATGCGAAAAAAAATCTCTCGGGGGCGATTCGAACGCCCGATATCCAGATGACTTGTTAACATTACAGTCTGGCGCCTTAAACCAACTTGGCCACCGAGAGGTTTCTGATGTCGGGTTATTTCTCCAATTTCAACATACTATGCCATTGCTTAGTCATCATACCGTTCAGCTAGTTCAGTCATTAGTTGCTATTGCCTCGAATTAACTACATGTCCAGGAGAGCAGTGTCAGGATAAACTTGTGTAGATCGGAGGAGCTCATTTCATGGACTCATCGCGAGTGTTTTGGATTACTACTCGCCCCCCTTGCCCCTCGCCCCTTACAAGGTTTCCACCCAGATTAAGTTACCCTTAGCGCTTGCTTGGCTCTGGTACTGACGCGTAGCCTGAGCGACTGGGATCCACCATCGGGACCCTTACAACCACAGCTTTTCTCACAGCTCTAAACCTCCCCATCTTTCACAACCCAACAAACTCTCGCGTGAATTCCCCGCAATCGACGCGCTTTGTTTAACTTTTGGCTGCGCTTGGTGAGGAGGGAAATTTCGGCCCGCTCGATCGAAGCGTGCTGCGCGCGTCGACTCAGACTGCCAAAAAGCTGCCACAATTTCTCGACAGGGCTGGAATTTCCTGGATTCTTTTGGGTTTGTGAGCTTGAGGTTGTTTATTCTTGAGCTGCTTGGAGAATTAGCTGTTCTGATTGCCTTATTGCAACGTTCGTCACCAAGCCATTGCCTCTCGGCATATTACGTCCACTGCCCGAAGACACAGGTATCTGCTCACAATCTGACTCTCAGAGTTCATCCCCCGCTTATCAATCACACGTTCACATCCTCTTCACCAGATCACACACACACAGACACACACAGACACACACATACGCACACAGTCCTCGAGATGTCTTTCAAGAAGTGGCTCAACAAGGACAACGCCAAAGAGAAAGATGGCTCGCCGAGCTCTACCGACCTCCCACCCATCGAGGACACCACCGCCCCCATCGAACAGCCCGAGGAACCTGTTGCGACACCGACTCAACCAGCTAGGAAGCTAGCACCGTACCCATATGGCGATGGCTCAAACAAGATCTTTGGTATGGAGAACTTCGGTAACACGTGTTACTGCAACTCCATCACACAATGCCTCTACTACACCACCTAGTTCCGTCTCGCAATGCTCCAGTACCCACAGCCTTCAACGCAGAGAAAGCTCACCATGCCAGGCCTGAAGCCCCATCCAGCAACAAAAGTGGAGCTCGACCCTCCATCAAGCTCTCCTGCGCCTCCACCGTCACAAGTATCCGCTGACAACAGAGAAGACCCGAAGAGAATGTCATTGGCACGCAGAACATCGAGCTTCTTTGGCCGTAAGCGAGGCTCCGCTGAGGACGAGAACACTGAGGATGACAACGCAAATTCAACAAACAACGTCGCTGTGAATGGCACATCTGCACAGCCAAACGTCACAACCATCACCATCCCCAATATCCGCACATCACCAGTCCGCACGGTCATTGGGCCGGAGGACTCATCACTCTCCATTGAACAACGTAAACGACACGCACTGGTCAAGGGACCCATCATAAATTTGGACCATGCACTCTCCACCTCCCCGGCCACTTTGTACACCGCACTCAAAGACTTGTTCGAGTCCGAGGTTGAGAACGGGCATGAGAAGGGTGTGGTATCACCCTCTTTCCTGGTGGAGACGCTTAAACGCGAGAATGAGCTGTTCAGAAGTGCTATGCATCAGGATGCACATGAGTTCTTCAACTTCTTGCTCAATGAAGTGATTGACTAGCTGGATGTGGTGAAGAAACACGATAACCCAGTGAAGAAGTTGTTCCATGGTCTACTGACAAATCAATCAAAATGTCTGACATGTGAGAATGTCACAAGAAGGGATGAAATGTTCCTAGATTTGAGTTTGGATCTCACCGATAAGACACTCGAGAGTTGTCTGAAATAGTTCAGTGCTACGGAGATGCTCTCTGGCCGTGATAAATTCTACTGTGACAATTGTCACTCACTCCAGGAAGCCGAGAGGAAGATGGGCTTGAGGAAGCTACCGACTGTCCTCGCTCTCCACCTGAAGAGATTCAAGTACAACGAAGAGCTCAACAGAAACGTCAAGCTATTCGACAAGATGAGTTACCCACTGTTCCTACACATCCAAACAGATATGGGCAACGAAGAGAAGTGGTATGAATTGTATGCTGTGGTTGTACATATCGGTGGTGGTCCACATCACGGACATTACGTCGCTTTGGTGAAGACTCCAGAACTAGGGTGGTTGTTGTTTGATGACGAGACTGTGGAGCAAATTGACGAGAAGTTTGTGCTGCGATTCATAGGTGATTCTCCTGATCTTGCTACGGCATACGTGCTCTTCTATCAGGAAACATTGAAGGAGACATATGAGCACGGTGTGGAGCAGATGGAGTCCGTCACAGCAACAGCATCAGATGCTAAGTCTCCACCAGTCACACCATCTGTGTCCAAGATTGACGGGTTCGGTGGGTTTAACTTGAGTATGAAACCATCCAGATCAAACAACTCGACGGTACCAGAACCACAGGCACCATCGACAGCACAACTCGATCAATCCAAGGATGATGATGTTTCACCATTGGACAAGCACCCAGCGATTCCTGAACCACTGTCGCCTCCTCAGCCGGTTGTACACCGCAGATCCACCATCAATGTGCAGACCCTGCCCGCAAGAACCCCATCGCCCAACACGTCATCAACGTCAACCACAGCCTCAATGCCGTCTCAGGAGCCAATGTTGCAGAGAAGACAGAGTTTCTGGAGAAAGACCAGTGACTCAAACAAGGACAAGGATAAAGAAAAGGAAAAGAAGTTGAAAAACCGTATGAGCATGAGTTTCGGTTTTAAGAGAGGTTAAACGGTGTACTAGTAGCAATTCGAGTTATAATACATCTTATTTCTTCATTACTGATGATTTAGCATAAAAAAGGGTTCATCACATCAGCGCATAATCTCATCACCATCCACATCGTATAACTCACCGTTGTTACCAATGAACTGCAATCTCTCATCATCCAGGACAACCCACACGTTTAACTTAGTGTACTCCTCCACACATGCCTTGAGTTGCGCATCTGTGAAACCTCTCGATATGACAGCATTCTTGACATCCTCCATAGCCAACGAGTTGTGCTGTTCACCACCTCTTCTGGCCATGTCCTGGATGATCTGGTAAATCCTCGTTGTAGGACTCTCATCACCACGTCTCTGATCGTCTCTGCTGAAACTCGATCTTGCAACTTCAACCAATCTCAGTGCCTCATCAACATCCTCGTTATACACACGGCTATCGAACCTGAGTCTTGCTAAAGCCTGTGCCATTCTCAAAATACCAAGTAGTGTTCTTGGAGTGGCCTGTCCCATCGACATCTTCGTGTCGTTTTGCATTCTGTGTTTGGACTCCTGTCTCATACGGATATATGAACTTGTCACGTACTCAGCTACATCTTGTGGGATGACAGGTCTGTATGTCTTGGCTCTGATCACATACTCTCTGATCAATGAAGGCTCAACTGGCTCGAAGTCCATCTCCGGGTGTTTGTTGTTCATATGGACGTAGGCGACGTGATGGGCAAGTTTCTCATCCTGTTCTTGAGATGGAGTATCCAAGATCAAGAAAATAATATCAAATCTCGAAAGCAGAGCAGCGGGTAAGTTGATGTTGTCCAATGGTGAGATTTTGGTGTTGAAACGACCATAGAGAGGGTTAGCGGCAGCCAAAATCGAAGATCTGGCGTTTAACGTTGTGTTGATACCAGCCTTAGAGATGGAAATTGTCTGCTGCTCCATAACTTCATGAATAGCAGTTCTATCATTCTCATCCATTTTGTCAAATTCATCAATGCAGCAAATACCGTTATCAGCTAACACAAGAGCACCACCTTCCAACACCATCTCATCGGTAACTGGGTCCTTCATCACAGCAGCGGTCAAACCAACACCAGAGGAACCTCTACCAGTCGTATAAACACCTCTAGGAGAGATCTTAGAGATAGTTTTGAGCAACTGAGACTTGGCCACACCGGGATCACCCATCAAGCAGACGTTGATATCACCTCTAATTTTCATACCGTCACCAATTCTCTTATCGACACCACCAACGAGCAGAAGTAACAGTGCCTTCTTAACGTCCTCGTGTCCGAAGATTTCCGGTGCAATCGATCTTGAAAGTCTGTTGTATACGTCACCTTGCTCTCTGATCTCATTGATACGTCTCTCCATAGTGGCGTTGATATCAGACTCGTCATACTTCTTCTTGTGCTGTCTCACACACTGCGCTTCAAGGTAGGTCTCGGTCAACAGACCGGCACGCAGAGCTCTGAACCCTGTGTAGGGGGAAGGTAAGATGATACCAGCAACATCAACCAAGTCACCTGGGTTCATCGACCTGACAATGTCTCCGTTCACGTGGATGCTGATAGTTCTCGGAATATGACCCACTGGGACTTGTGAAGCCAGCTCTTGCAGCTTGACTTCTTGGAACGGCGAAAACTTAGATGCTCTAGTGGAAGGGAACACCTTACCCTTTGTGTTATTGGTCTTACACTGCTCGGAGAGACACTCAGATGGTGGGGTGAAGGATCTAGCAGTGACTTCCCTGAACATCTCGTAACCACACTGGTCACAGACAAAGGCCGACACTTGCACAGATGGCTTAACGTCAGAAACTCTTGTGATCATACCACGCACTGTAATGAGCTTACCAACGTGTTCTCCCTTGACATCTCTCACAGAAAGGGCCTTGTGCTGTATTTTGCCATAGTTCTGCGAGGTAGGTGGTCTGAAATAGATGTGGTAACGGCGTCTCAACTTGGCCGGGAACTCATCATCCTGATCGTCCTCTATATCCTCGTTCTCCAAAAGACCTTGGTTCTCCAACTCCTATCTCCGCTCTGCTCTCATTCTCTGGTTTCTCTGCGTTCTTTGATGCTGGATCAAATCCAACACGGAGTCTGTGAATGTGAGATCTTTGTTAGGCTCAGGCATTAATTTGTCCACTTCTTTCGAGAAGACCTCCAAGTACCTGTGTGTGTTCTCCATGATGGACTCACTGAGGGTCTTTCTTCCCCCAATGTTGATCTCGTTTGTGCGCTCGTACTCAACGATGTCGTCCAAGTCGATGTACAACGAGGAGATGGCTCTGTTGGCAATTCTCTGCAGCAACACCATGTACTTTGGACCATCGAGCACGTTCTATAGGTACTGCTCCTCGTCCAGCGAGACTGGTGGTACTTTGGAGTCGAAATATTCATCTGACTTGGTGGAGTCGGACTTGTAGTGTTGAATGAAGTCTGCGATGTGATTCGAGATGTCCTCGTAATTCACATCAATTTTGATGGCTGGAAGCGCAGATGCTGATGCCATTGTTGAATATTGGTGATAAGCAGTAGGATCAGTAGAATCAACCGAGTTAATTGATGTTTCACCATTAATTCAAGGTGAAAAGCGTAAGCACCTGTGAGAAGGTGAAGTATTTCCGCGAATTTGCGACACGACGCGAAATTGCAGACGCGCACAATTAGCTTTCCCGATCTGGCAATTTAAAACATTGTCGTGACGCGATAGGGGAATTCCCGAATTGGGCCGTTTTGACAAATTATCACGTAATCATACGCTCAAAGGCTCTACAACTATGTAAAAACCTGGGAAGCTTTGTATTTTTGATATAGATCCATGTGTATAATACTAATAGAAGCAAAAGCCAGACATATTTTCACTCCAGTGGCTCAACGTTCCAGATCTCTTCAGAGTACTCCTGAATACATCTGTCACTTGAGAAGAATCCCATGTTGGCGACACTCATGATACTCTTCTTCCACCATCCGTGTTGGTCTTGGTAAGCCTCGTCAACCAGCTGCTGGGCTTGCAAGTAAGAGTCAAAGTCATCGCCAACGAGGTAGTGGTCTCCGTGCCATCTGACAGAATCAATCAACGCCTTGAAGATATCTGGCTCACCAAATGTACCACATTCAATAGCCTTGAACACAGCGTCCAGAGACTCTGGCAGTTGGTATCCACCATATCTGTGTTGGTGTCTCAAGTCCTCAACATGCTCAGCCAAGTGGCCAAAGAGGAAGATATTTTCCTCACCACACTCTCTGGTGATTTCGACGTTTGCACCATCAACGGTACCGATGATCAGACCACCATTCATGACAAACTTCATGTTAGAGGTACCACTGGCCTCGGTACCTGCAGTGGAAATGTGCTCAGAGAGATCAGAAGCCGGGATAATAATCTCAGCTTTAGAAACATTGTAGTCTGGAATGAACACGACTTTGAGCAAATCGCCAATCTCAGGGTCAGAGTTGATAACATCGCCCACAGAGTTCACCAGTTTGATGATTAGCTTGGCCATGTAGTAACCCGGTGCTGACTTACCACCAAAGACACAAACTCTTGGCTGAACCTCAGCACGTTGCTCAGGTGAGAGCGACTTGATGTGAAGGTATCGATGAATGATTCCGAAGATGTTCAGCTGTTGACGTTTGTACTCATGAATACGTTTCACCTGAATGTCAAAGAGTGCAGCAGGGTTGTTGATCTCGATACCTGTAGTTTGCAAGATCAGCTGGATCAACTTCTGCTTGTTATGAAGCTTAACTGCAGACCACTGTTTCTGGAACTCTGGGTCATCTGCGAACTTCTCCAACTGCTTCAACTGAGATAGATGTTTGAGGTACTCATCATTACCCAGCTTGGAGGTGATCAAGTCGGCCAGTCCAGGGTTAGCCTGCTTCAACCATCTTCTTGGGGTAACACCATTGGTCACATTGGTGAATTTATCCTTTCCGTACACCTTAACGAAATCTTTGAAGATTGTGGCCTTGAGCAAGTCAGAGTGTAGCTCTGCAACACCGTTCACCTTGTGAGAGCCAATAATTGCTAGGTAAGCCATTCTAATCTGCTTTGGCTCGGACTCCTCCACGATAGAGACTCTAGTAAGCAAGTCACGATCTCCTGGGAACTTCTTTTCCACGGACTGTAGGAAGAACAGGTTAATCTCATAAATGATTTCCAAATGTCTTGGAAGCAATCTTTGCAGCAATGGCACCGGCCATTTCTCTAGTGCCTCTTGCATGACAGTATGATTGGTGTAACCGAACACCTCAGTGACGATGTTCCAAGCTTCAGCCCACTGTAAGCCTTCCAAATCAACAAGTACTCTCTGGAGCTCTGGAATAGCTAGTGTTGGGTGTGTGTCGTTCAATTGGATAGCAACTTGGTCGGAAAGCTCTGACCATGGTCTGTGTGTCTTCTTGAAACGTCTGATGATATCATGAAGAGAGGCAGAGACCCAAAAGTACTGCTGCTTAAGTCTGAGCTCCTTTCCTGAGTCGAAGTTGTCGTTTGGATAAAGCACAGCGGTGATTGTCTCTGCCCTTTGCTGATCGGCAACGGAGTTTGAGTAATCACCAGCATTGAATTTGTCAAAGTCGAATTCAGTAGCAGGTTTGGCACTCCAAAGTCTCAGGTTGTTCACATTATCGGTTTTGTAGCCCGGCACTGGGAAGTCATAGGCCACAGCAAGGATACGTTCACCTCCAATCCAGTGAGCCTTACCGTCCTTATGCTCCACATGGCCATAAAAGTCAATTGGGATCTGAATCTCCAGTCTTGGGATCTCCCAAGGGTTGGAGAACTTGAGCCAGTAGTCTGGAGTCTCCACTTGGTAACCGTCAATGATCTTTTGGCTGAAGATACCGTACTGGTAGCGGATACCATAACCCCAACCTGGGATCTTGCTGGATGACATCGAGTCGATGAAACATGCCGCAAGACGACCCAAGCCACCATTACCCAAGGCAGCATCTGGCTCCTAGTCCAAGACGTCCTCCAACTTGAACCCGAGTTCATCCACGGAGTCGGCAACCAAAGATCTGTTATCGGTATTGATAAGCGCATTATCGAGCGCTCTGCCCATAAGGAACTCCAAGGAGAGATAGTAAACTCTCTTCTGGTCCCTAGTGGTCTGCAACTACTGAGTCTTGTTCCAATTGGTGATCAGGTTGTCTCTGAGGGTGTTCGAAGTAGCTTGGTACGCAGCAAGCTCGTCGCAGTTGTACAGAGATCTGGCGAGCGTGGTCTCGACGTGTCTGACGAACTGGGACTCGAACTGCTCCTTGGTCTCGAAGTTCTCCACGGAGTACTTCTTCCAGGTCTCACGAGACTTCAATGGGATGGTGGCGTCGATAGTTTTGATCTCAGCAGGGGAGAAGCCTGTGAATCTGCGGGTGTGAAGCTTTGGGCGTGGCAGCTGGGAGGTCCCAGCTGGTGACGTTTCACCCGGATGGAAGTCGTACTTCTCTGAGGCAGACATTGTTGCGTTCTCTTCGAGGGCTCAGTGGGTACTAATTGGCTCGGTACACTGGAGGAGCAAAGTGTACACTTTCTCCGGGATACCCACCCGCCTTTTTATACGGAACACGGCTCATATGCGGAGACGTCAAATGGATTGCGCGAAGGCAGCCAAAGCACGTTGCAGGGATATGGCACCACCGTTGAGTTGAGATTCGGTTGGGGCGTCCTGAGGTGACGGTGGAGCGGTGAGCTCGGGTAAAGAATAAGTGATTGTGGTGGGCATAGTGCAACATTTTCAATTGACTCAATGATTGGCTTGACCATTGCCATTCTGTTTAGTCACTGCCGTATTCCGATATAAGCTGCTCTGGGATTCTCGCTACAACTGGGGCCACACATGTGAGTAAGCTTCGGTAGCATTGATACTCATTGATAGCAGACAAAGCCGGCGACGGTGCTCTCGCTGAACTCGGAGCAGCAACTACAGGAAATATAAATGGCACCAGTCACAGCTCTTAACAACACATCTCACCCAAACCCAACCTGCTCCCCCAGTAACAAACTTCTCATCAAATTGGGTGGAAAATGCACCCCACCCAATCTCCCCCGTATCTGGCCAAAAACTTGTACCCTAAAGTTTTACATAAGCCGTGTTTCGCGCGCGTGGTTACGCAGCACCGGCGCAGCCGCGAATCCTTGGAAATTCCAATGGGGCGCTTTATCTCCCCCTCCGCTCCTTCCCATTCGGCCCGGTGGATGAAACAGAGCGTTCGATACTCAGATTACAGATCTGGGTGACTTCTCATACGTTTCGCCAAAGATGAGACTGCCGTTATCTGTTCTCACATGTCTGGCCTGGACACTGCTCTCTTTGGTGTCTGCTGTCCCCATCGACACCTCTATCGACAGCGTCGCGTCATCAAACATCTCTTCCAACTATCTCGTCACGAGCCTTCCAGGAATCTCCTCTATCTCTGAGGAGCTCAGACCGCTGATGCACGCTGGACACCTCACGCTAGATGCTAAGACGGAGACCAACTACTTCTTCTGGAAGTTTGCCCAGCCAAACACCGAGCACAACAGGACGATCTTCTGGCTCAATGGAGGTCCCGGATGCTCCTCTATGGATGGAGCCCTGATGGAATCTGGACCATTGAGGGTTGATCCCACTGGTGAGCTGTACTTAAACAACGGTTCCTGGTACGAGGCTGGTGATATGGTGTTTGTTGATCAGCCAGGTGGGACCGGGTTCAGTATCACCAAGAGCTACGATCAGGAGTTGACCAAGGTCGCCACTGACTTCGTCGTCTTCTTACAAGAGTATTACAAGGTGTTCCCACATGACTTGCAGAAGGAGCTTTATATCGCAGGTGAGAGTTACGCAGGTCAATACATCCCATTCGTCGCTGATGCCATCTTCAAGGCAATCGACAATGGCGAGCTGGATGTCAAGTTACATGGCTTGTTAATCGGAAATGGCTGGATTGATCCCAACTCACAGAGCATGAGTTATATACCATACCTTACTGATGCTGGAATCATCAGTACACAGGACTCCTTCTTCCCATCGCTACTCAAGCAACAGGAGAAATGCCAGAAGGAGGTGAGTGACGGTTCTTCAAAAGACAAGTTTTCGCTCACGGATTGTGAGAACATCCTGAACTACATTTTATCATACACAAGGGATAAGGACGCACCAAAAGACCAACAGTGTATCAATATGTACGACACACGTCTACGTGACTCATACCCTAGCTGTGGTATGAACTGGCCTCCTGACTTGGAGTTTGTCCAGCCCTGGTTACAACGTGATGATGTTGTGGAGAGTCTGAATTTGAATGTGTCAAAGGTGAAGAAGTGGAGAGAGTGTGATAGTGATGTCTCTAGATGGTTGATGAATAAGCACTCCAAGCCTTCAGTTAACTTGTTGCCTGCCTTGTTGGAGAGAGTGAACATCATGCTTTTCAACGGTAACAAGGACATCATTTGTAACAACTATGGTGTCTTGGACTTGATCTCTAAGTTGTCTTGGGGTGGATCAACAGGTTTCGATGAGAGTGCAGAGGAAATTCCATGGTGGTTCAACGGTGACACCACTGGTACCGTCAGATCGTCGAGAAATTTGACATTTGTGGACGTTTATGACTCCTCGCACATGGTCCCATTCGACAAGCCTGATGACTCAAGAGGGTTATTCGACTTATTCGTTGGTAACTTCAAAACTGTGGAGCACGGCAATGGTACATACATCGAGACACCAGTGTATGACCAAGGCAAATTTGTCTGGTCTACTGATGGCGATCACGAAGATGACTCTGAACCCACAACAACACCGGACCAAGATAAGTCCACAGATGGTTCGGATGACACAGATCATTCGGTTGCCGGCTCTGGTAAGAGTGCAACTCCATTCATAATGTACTTGGTGGTCATCGTGGTTATAGGCGGTGCCTTGTTCTACTTCCAGAGAGATAAGGATAACAAGTCGCAGTCAATTCTGAAAACACACACTACAACAAAGCGCAAGAAGGTGAACAAGAACGTATCCTGGGCAGATGAGGACTATGATGATTATGATGATCATTCACCAGCATCCTACTTGAACAAGTTGAGTGGGAACAAAAACTCATACAAGTCCGTTGATGGACGGGAGCGCGAGTATGAAGATATCGAGTTACAGGATCAGCGCAGGGACAGTTTTGAGTTTGATTTGGAAGACGAAAGAGTCTAAACTGTATAACCGCAGCTCATATATTCCTTGATCTTTTTTTTTTTTAATGTTATAGTGTACTACAATTCCAGTTGAGCATGGTGCCGAGTATGCTACTGGATGGGACAGTGGGTGGTCTTTGTGGCAAATCTGAGCAACCCCGCCACTGCAAACGGTTTGAGATCATCTTCTAAAGACACTGATATCAGTACGAAACTCAGAGTCTTCTTCCATTTAAACAAAAGCTTGCTGCTGATTTTTGCCCACCCACGTTGCACTCAAGGCTCGTATTCGCTATCTATCATCATCAATAACTCTCGCACATACCACGTTTACGTGAAGGTAGGTCAACTCGTCTGAATCATTCAAACGAGCAATGTCAACACAATCACCAAACAAGAGACAATCCTCCAACATCACACCGATGAAGAATAGTGTCAAGAAGCCATTGAAGTTGGTCGCCGGACGCTCTCCAAGAACCTCTGTCTTTGAAAGACAATTGGGTCTAGTCAACTGTGACCAGTACACGTCAGACCACTTCACCTCATATTCCCCTTCCAAAAATATTGGCCGCTACAACCAAAATTCCCCCATATCATCGTCATCACAGTCCTCCGGTGGGCCAGGGGGGATAATCCCTTCACAGAGGAACAAGATTGTGGTTACAAGGGAACAAAGCCAAGGATCTCAGACTCACTTATCCGGAGATGCTGTCTGTGTCAAGATCCCACTTCACAGAGTCAACTACACCTCACGGGCCATTTACTGCTTTTTCGAGTCGTTGACTAAAGAAGATTTTGAGCGTGCTGCCAGTTGGCTCGCGTGTATGATTATCGGTGGCTTCTCCGTGTTTGGAGAGTACGTCCTACAGAAGAATGCACAGTGCTTCTTGATCATTGTTCCAGTTGTGATGGTGTCCTCATTGAAGGTTTTGCTCTCTGGTAGCGACAGTGTTGCGTCGTTTATGGAGCTCCGCAAGTTGCTCAGTGAGAGAGAGATATCGGCAAGAACGCAGCAAATGGTATGTCGATGCGTGATATTCTTGAAGCTGTTATTGCTTCTGCTCTTGATCAAAATTACTGCTCTGTTCAAGTGCGAGTTGGTTGACGTCTGTTCCCGTCTGGAACTCTTCGTTTTAGTGCTCTTGGGATCACTCATTGTCGGCCTCTTTGTCAGTGTGTTCAACAACGTTGTCTTCTCGTGTAGCCTTGCAACATTTAGCTCTGAAGACTCGGTGGGTCGTCATAAGACTAGTCAGGCACTCCTCAAGAAACCTGTTCACGTTAAAAGGCTTGAACCACTTTCTAACGTTAGCAGTGGTGCTCAGGTGCCTGGATCCCTGGAGGAATCATTTGATGACTACTATATGTTGGACACTCCAGATGCTGAAGACTCTGACTGATTGATTCTAGACAGGCACTTGTGCGTGTGCCATGAACAGCATTTTATACTTCTCTTTTGTCATTCAAGATCTGTACAACTCTACAAACTGGGAATTGCAATTTATAAACAAAGGCAGCGCCTTTTACATCAAACTTAATCTTTTCTAACTATGTACAAACTTCTTTTCTCGTTTCTTCATGAGCATCAAAAGAACAAAAACAAAACCAACAAAACTGAACTAGAACTTAACATGAGACAAACGTAAACCCTTGTGGGACAAATGAGATATGAGACTGGGTTCAACCCGGCATCACTCACTTCTCCTCTGGCTTAGAGTCATTCTGACCGTTCTTGTACAAGTCCTCGAACACCTTCAAAGAAGCGGTTCTCAACTCGTCGGTCTTGGTCTTGAGCTCGGTAGCGTCAACCTCCTCACCAGCCTGGGCTCTAGCAATCAACTCCTTCAAAGAGTCAATCAACTTCTGGACCTCAGCAGCCTTGGTCTTGTCAATCTTCTCCTCGAACTCCTTGAGGGACTTCTCGGTGTCGTTAACAGTCTGGTCAGCCTTGTTGGCGTTCTCAACAGCCTCTCTTCTGGCCTTGTCAGCCTCAGCGTACAACTCAGCATCGTTGACCATCTTCTCGATCTCAGCATCGGAGAGACCAGAAGAACCGGCAACGGTGATGGAAGCGTCCTTGTTGGAGGCCTTGTCTCTGGCAGAGACGTTGATGATTCCGTCAGCGTCAATGTCGAAGGTAACCTCGATCTGTGGAACACCCTTTGGAGCTGGTGGGATACCAGACAAGGTGAAGTTACCAATGAGCTTGTTGTCACGGACCAACTCACGCTCACCCTGGAACACTCTAATCTCAACGGAGGTCTGACCCTCAGCAGCGGTGGAGAAGATCTGGGACTTCTTGGTTGGGATAGTGGTGTTTCTGGTGATCAATCTGGTGAAGACACCACCGAGGGTCTCAATACCAAGGGACAATGGGGTAACATCGAGCAACAAAACGTCAGTAACCTCACCGGCAAGGACGGCACCCTGGATGGCGGCACCAATGGCAACAGCCTCATCTGGGTTGACAGCCTTAGATGGCTCTCTACCGAAGAGAGACTTGACAGTCTCAACAACCTTTGGCATTCTGGTCATACCACCGACGAGAATAACCTCACCAATGTCAGAAGTAGTGAGAGAAGCATCCTTCAAGGCCTTCTTGACTGGCTCAATAGATCTCTTGATGAGTGGGTCGACGAGCTGCTCGAACTGAGCTCTGGTCATCTTCATGTTGATGTGCTTTGGACCGGAGGCGTCAGCAGTAATGAAAGGCAAGTTGATCTCAGTGGAGACGGTAGAAGACAACTCAATCTTAGCCTTCTCAGCAGCCTCTCTGATTCTCTGGACAGCCATTCTGTCGTTCTGCAAGTCCAAACCGTTCTCCTTCTTGAACTGCTCAACAATGTGACGGACGAGGACAATGTCGAAATCCTCACCACCCAAGTGAGTGTCACCGTTGGTAGACTTAACCTCAAAGACACCGTTGTCAATGTCCAAGACGGAGATATCGAAAGTACCACCACCCAAGTCGAAGACGGCAACGACCTTAGCGTCAGACTTCTCCAAACCGTAAGCCAAAGCAGCGGCAGTTGGCTCGTTAACAACACGCAAAACGTTCAAGCCAACAATCTGACCGGCATCCTTAGTAGCCTGTCTCTGAGCATCGTTGAAGTAAGCTGGGACGGTAACGACAGCGTTCTTGACGGTCTTACCCAAGTAAGCCTCAGCGGTCTCCTTCATCTTGTTGAGGACGAAACCACCAACCTGGGATGGGGAGTAGACCTGGCCACGGGCCTCCAACCAAGCGTCACCGTTGGTGTGCTTGACGATCTTGTATGGAACCTGCTTGATGTCTCTCTGGACCTCAACATCCTCGAAACGACGACCAATAAGACGCTTGGTGGCGAAGAGGGTGTTCTCTGGGTTGACGACGGCCTGTCTCTTGGCTGGGATACCGACAAGTCTCTCACCCTCCTTGGTGAAGGCAACGACGGATGGTGTGGTTCTGGCACCTTCGGCGTTCTCAATGATCTTTGGGACCTTACCCTCCATCACGGCGACAGCGGAGTTGGTGGTACCCAAGTCAATACCGATGACCTGACCCTGGACCTTACCGTTGGAGTTGAAACGGGCCAAAGTTGGCAAGGTACGGGACTAAAGGTTTCATGTTAGTAGCTGACTCGATATTGACACATTGCGGGAATGAAAGTAACGATCTTAACACCGTGGAGAGCTGCAGATTTGATGAGCTGGCTGTGCACATTTGGACAAGCACTTGGGCAAGGAAGCGTCTGAGGTACGATATCCCCAGACGTAACTCTCATTCACAGAGTTTTCCAAGTATTAATCATTCGCCACCAGGTGAAAAGTTTCATAGTGTACCCCCACCCCCCGATGAATCATCACTTACGGTACGCAAGGAGTTACGCATAAAGCTGTTAGAAAGCATTGTCTCTGTGTTTTGCTGTGAAGCTCTGAAGAGTTTTGGTGGGAAAACAAACAGGTAGTGCACAAGTGTGAAGTTATATAAAAGTCTGCAAATTGGTCGATGGAACCCTCCAGAAGCTTTTTTTCCACTTTGGCCGACGAACTCGATGACGCGGGGCCGGTCATTCCGCGAAAATTACCCTACCTTGCGGGGGCCGATCCGACTCCGGTGGCAAAACTGGGAGGGTGTGTGGGTTTTTTGCTGTGGGTGTACGGGTGCTGCTTGGTTGGTGTTCAGGGGGTTATTGTTTGACTCATTTGGGGAAGTGGAGTGTGTTATTGAATGATATCGAGGTTGGAGACACTTGGAGAGGTTATCATGGCATGTATTTAGGCGAATATAAGAGGTGTATAAGTCTAGGGTAGTGTATGTTGTTAGTGTACTATGAGTGCTGACAGGTTAGGGCCTCGTGCTAAGACAGCTGTTTACGTTGAACAGTTGCTCAAAATACCCCAGTGTCTCACACAAGTGGATATGGTACTACTGCCCAAGAAAGACGAGTGCAAAAGACCACAAGATTACAGACCAATCTCCCTGCAAGAGTCACTACTGAAAATTGTG
>JAJLRQ010000179.1:0-34428 GCA_030567115.1 Petasospora euphorbiae
CACTGTTGTGAGATCAGCTGCGTGGAGTGCAATTGGCCAGTGGAGTCATTGTTCACAGAGTACGCTAATGGTCACATCAAACTCACTGACTGCCCGCAATGCCAGAAGACGTGTGACAAGTACGTGGAGTTTGACAGTGTGATCCTCTTCATAGACGTGTTGCTGATGAAGCCACAGGCATACAAGCACCTGGTTTTTAACTTGGTGAGCAATGACTACGAAACGCGACGCAGTGGAGAGAAGGCTGGCGAAGCTGGCGAAAGTTCGGTGTCCAGATGGCTGAAGCGCAACAAGATTCAACGAATTCGGTTCTTGGCCGTGTTGTTTGAGATTTATCTCTCGTGGGCGTACGAGGAGAAGAGCTACAACAACGGGACGTTACACAGTCCCTTCGTGATATCTCATATAATCTTACAGCGCCAGGTGGTCACTCAGTACTTGTTGTTTGCAGCCAAGTGCCTGTGTGACGACATCATCACGCACTGGACCGTACAGACGTTGGTATTCCAATGGCTGTAGTGGGAGCCAGCATCAATGGGCGACGAGGATGGACCAACATACTTTGCAGATGCCTTATCCCTCGCCATTGTGATATCTGGCGGGACGAAGCTCTTCCCTATCTTGATGCTAATCTGGCCCTATGACGACGTGACGATAACGAGCGTGATCAACTTCGTGGCAAACCTCAGCTTGATTGAGTCACTGAGAGTGGTGACAAGGTGCTCGTACAAACAGGCCATGTCGATATTCATTGCTGTGAACCTGCTGAAGTTTTTCGTGACGAAGAGTGTACTGGCTTTAATATTGTCGCAAGGAGACTTGTCATTGTGGAGGCAGATTGTTCGTACGGACGTGCTCATAACTTGTAATAATTGGTTCCCTACCATTAATATATAAACTCGCCATTGATTGAGTACAAGGAGGTCTCTGTGTCGGTTGAATTGATTATTTGGACAAATCATCATCTACTTCGCTGATGGCGGAGTGGACATTGACCCCGGTAGCCCTTCTGACATATTGCAATCTCACTAAGGTGCAGTGGCGAGCTCAACATCCATTAGTTCCTTTCGACAGTGAAACACACCGGTGGAAGTTATAAGCGACTGATGCAAACTCCGAAACATACAGCACATCTTTAAGTCGATCCTCATTACCGAATACTGGAAGCTGAGACTTTACGTCAGATCTCCTACTATTCCTTTAGATCGGCACTATATCTCCCTTATCTTACGCCATACGCCATTTACGAGCACCAAGTTGACGGACAATGACTCAGTCTTCCTCGACTCCATCCACTCAAACTTCGAGCTACATACAGCTATGATCACTGCCTTCCGATATCGTTCAGCCACTGGGTAAGCTGAAGTAACCACTCAATCCTACTTGTACATATGTTTCAATCAATAATGAGATAGTAATTTGTGCTTGGATAGATGGTCACACATTCTACGCTGGAACTCTACAGTGCCACATCAATTGCGTGCCGGGTTTGGGTTGAGATTAACATCGAGTGAACACATTGCTAATCTTGATCTTGAAAAACGAAAATGAAAAATGCACTTATTGATTATTTACTGTAGAACGTCATTGGTAAAGGTTTCACTCCCACTCCATCAGCTGTAATTTCTTCTTGATAGTCCCCTCACCATTCGCCACAACAACATCATCGCCATCAATGGCTATCCATGGACCATCTAATGGCTGGATCAAATGCGGGTACGCATAAGTCTGATGTTTCTCCCTTGTCTCTTCAATTGTTTGGGCCTTTGATCTTGCCGTTTCCAGGACATTCGAGGCTGAGGAAGCCAGAGTGAAGGCAGAATCTCCGATATTTTCCTCCAAATCAGCATTTTCCCTCTGAGAATTATAAATCGCCCTAAGAGCAATAAATACAGACAATGGTAGGTAGTGTTTCTGGAAGTTCCATAGCACAGCAATGGTTGCCAGTGGCAGTGGAATCAACATCATGGCCAAGAGATAGCCGTCTTGGAACGCGGCAAGTGTACCAGTCATGGTCAACTGGAATAACAACACGCCAACAATAATACGACGGAACACCACTGGCCATACTTGTCCAGTAGAGTGTGGTGGATGGACCATGGAGTACATCAACTGATACTTGTAAACGTAGTAACCAACAACGAAGTACACCAACCCGGAAACCAATATCTTGGTTGAGAATACCGAGTAGATGATGGTGATGATCAAGATGAGCACAGGTTGTGGCAGATGAAGGCCAAAGTTGAAGATTGGTGGCTTATACAGATTTCTGTAGTCTCTTGGTGTCTTGCAACCAATCTTAAAGAAGGAAAAGCGTAGCACGCTGCCCACAAGGAGAAGTTTGAATGGGAACATACCAATACCTTGCAAAATGATCAAGTCAACGTAGAACAAGGCCAGCTCGTTCAATGACTGTGCCAGTTGGTAGGCCAGCTTTGTGGTGTCACTCAGGAACCCCCAGTAGTTCGACGCTGTACCGGCGGTGGTGAACACCAGGAACAAGTTCACAAAGATATAAAAAAAGTTTTTAGAGACTGCAGACAACTCTTCATCACCATGGGAGATAAAACCTTGTTTAGAAGAGAGCCACACATACAAGAAGGGAACGGCAAAGTTCAACAGTGTGAAAATGTAAGTTGGAAGCAAACCGGAGACCGTGTTTCGTGCCCACTCATTCTTCTCCAAAAAGTCTGCCAACTGCGGCCAGAATTTTCTGATGGTCTTTGGATTAAGCAATGTGGCAAGGTAACCAACTGGTGCAATCAATGTCACCGACATGAGACCAATTATAATCGTGATGGCGTAAAGCTTGACCAGTCTCTCCTTCCGTGACAAAACAATATTGTCCCAAATAATATCATGTGGTGCTGGTGCAAGTCTTGTGATGAGATGGTGTACTTTCGGATCCAGAACGGCTTGTGCAGCCATTTGGGCACTTGCAGCTGTGTCCATTGTAATGAAAGCAGTTGGTGTGGCTGGATAGTGCTTCTGTCTTGCCTTCAAGATTTCCTCATCCAGAACTTCCAGCTGGTTTGTGTAGTAGTCGATTGCATCCACTCTTTTACCGAAGATTCCAAAAAGGCCTATCTTGAATGTTGGTCTGGTGTGTTGGTACGGCTGTTCTGGAGCATCTGCAAGGTTTATAGTAGCAGTCATTCTGGAGTACTCTTGAACGGATCTATAATCATCCTCGGTAACGGAGTCAGTAGTCACATCATACTCAGCATCGTCATCATCTTCGATATCAGTGACATCAAGCTCCTCTTCTTCATCATGGAATTGTCTATGTTGTGATCTTCTCTCAAGTCTGAATGATTCTCTGTTTCTTCTCACTGGGATCCCCGCGCTTCCCTCCTTGAATGACAAGGGGCCGAGGTACTCCGCCCACTTCTCCTCGAGCTTGTAAAGCACTTGTTTCCTCTGCTTGAACAGTCTGTTGAGTGGCGCCCACTCTCTGCAGATGTTGATAGAGGTAACTTTACCAATGTTGAGATCCTCGATGTGTTTCTTCAGCTTCTCCTCATCACGGAGCTCAGGAGGGATGCCTGAGAGCCTGATCGTTCTGTCTGTGATGGAGTTCTGCTTACTGAGGTACTCCTGCCTTACTTTGACGATGTACTTGGTACGACGCACCAGCATGTTCAGGATCACATAAGTGAAGATGTAGGTGAATGCGACATACATCCACAGGTATGGTCTGTTGCGGGCTGAATCACCAGTGTCGCCGCGATGTCCGCTGATGGTGCTGAACAGCAGTGTATCCTGGCCGTTGTCCCCGGAGGGGCCGTTATCCCTAGGATCGTCGCCTTGGTCTATCTCTCCAGTGTAGTGGTATCGTACTGGCGAGATAACACATATCGACATCACAACGAGGATGGTGAGGAGCTTCATGGCGAAGCGGAAGACGTTCAGGAAGACAAACGCATCCAACCCAGCGTGCTCCAGAACCTCTGAGTCGTTGATCCTGAAAAGCACGGGCACCCAACCAAAGAGCGACTTCCCGGGCAGTGATGGGAGCCCTCTGCGGCGAGAGAATCTGGAGGCGTACAGCTTGCCCCACGAGCTCCTCAGTACGCAGAAGGCTAGGAAAGCCATCAGTCCTAGAAAAGTGGCAATGCCCAGCTGAACCTGTGCCACTCGAGCGGTTGGCCGGCGGAGATCGACGCCACCGTCGTCGTCTGTGTAGTTCATTGTGAAATCAGTAGGGCGGTAACGTTTGCGGTGGCTTTTAAATCACCTTAATTGATGCTGGCAAAGGTGCACTTTTGACATTTGAGGGAGCCTTTTGATAGCCGCGCGGCAATGGCGCCGGGAAGACCGGGTAACCACAGCGATCTGGCGGGCCGAGAACAACAAACAAACAAAGCCTGGAGAGAACAGCGCACTTCGAACTGAGAGGAGTAAAGCTGCCAGCACAGGTTACCGCCACGTTGGAAACTCGGTCAATTGACGCCTAAGCAGCAGATCCAAGAGTCACAGGTTCGGAAATGGCCATCACCTCGCCCTTCCGCAAGCTGACACACTCCCGAGAGAATTCCAAGGATGAGGCACACGCGGCGTCGGCTCCAGTCCCGCGGAATCCACAGCAATTCCAGGGCTCGCCGTACTCCAAAACCCGCTCTTCAACTACCAGCTCGAAAGCTAGCTCCTCACGAATGGCACCAATGCAGCCTGTCTCTAGGGACCCGCCGTTGCAAAGCCAGCAGTCTCAAGCAAGCTTAAGCAGACCGCCCACAGCGTCAAGCGCTTCAGCAACACTGGCCAAGCAGTACGAGAGTGACAAGAACAGGCTCATCAAGTACTGCTTCTCCACACACGACAAGGACGGTGTGCTGGTTGATAGCTACATCACCCACGTGAGAGTCATCGAGGATGCCGCCTATCCTTCCTCGTGTCCTCCACAAGGCTCTCCACAGTCCAACAAGAAACCCAGAATCCTCGCATTGGCTGTGAAGAAGGACGGTACAGTTCACCTCCATAAGGGTCGTGAGAACTCCAATGGATCCTTCCAGATCGGAAGAACGTGGTCACTCAACGAGCTTACCAAAATCACCAGAACACCCGCCACTGAGTCTGGCTTTTTGTGCTCTCTTGGTAAGGACTACTACTGGGAGACCAACAGTCCACGCGAGAGACAGGTTTTCATCACTAGCTTTGTGAGAGTGTACAGAAAGTTTAAGAATGGGCTGGTGCCACAATTGGTAAACTGGGACCTTTCGCTTTTTGGACTCGACCAGGAGTCTTATAAGCTGTCTTTGAACAAGGAAACACTGGGGCCACGTGAAGACAGAAAGGGCTCGGTTGTATCCCAGTCACCACCGAAAAACAGACCCTCACAGCCTGTCCAGACTAAATCATCCGTTCCTGCTCCAGTGAAAACTCCCCTTATGTCAGCCAAGGCTATTCCAGCACTCCCATCCCCAAATAAGCCACTCACCCGCCCGCCAACGGATGACTCCATGAAGAGCAGCAATTCAGCACCGTTAGGGTCGTCCTCTTCAGCGCTCAAATAGTCAGTGGCTGAACCGAAGCTGAGGGAAGAATCATACACATCAAAGCCAGCATCGATATCCTCATCAAGGAAGGACATCAAACCGCAACCAACCATGGACCCTCCATCTCTTGTTTCCCAACCCGAGTCGGTTCCAATTCCTCAAACTAGGAGCATGTTGGATCCAACTCCAGCTAAATCCGATGCTCTGGCTAATATTGAATCCCCAGTGAACCTGGAGGATGAGATCAACGAACAGATGAGACAGCTTGGTCTTGATTCCCCTGTTGAACTGCCAGTAAGATCACACAGACAGCAGTCCAACGCCCTTGATTCACCAGCGCCTGTGATTGACACTCAATCACAGAGAACAGAGAATTATAGCAACTCCACCGAGGATTCAAACGCTCTCAGTGTTACCCAGACCATTCAGAGTGTTGAGATTGTCGCTCACAGGCGCAGCATGCACGAATTCCGAGCTGAAGAGGAATCTTCCGAAGATGACGACGATGAAGACATCACTGCACTGTACCAAGACTCATCAGATCAAATTGACAGCTCGGTACTACAACCTTCATCTGAACCGGTGCCTGAGCCATTCCCCGAAGCTCAATTTAACCCTGACTCAGTGGGGAACACATCGCAGGACTTCTCTTTTGAACACTCCTACGACGAGGATCAAGAGCCAAGCTATGAAAAAATTAACGCCACACCAAGAGCTAAGGAAATTGTTGAAACGCCAGCAACTATCAAGGCTAACGTAGAGTCTGATGTTGAGGATACCGATGATTACGATGATTTGAATGACCCTTCGCCTGTACATCTCGATCTTCCACGCGACACTAAGGCTAGAAGACGTGCAAATACGATTGATTCTGTCATGGACAACCAAGACTCGGAACGTTCTGCATTTGATGATATATTTGATGAAATCAACTGGGACCCATCTGATGATGCTGAGACCTTGACAATGAAGCTTATGAAGGAGCTAGCTGACACCGAATACGAAACAACCAAGAAGCTCATTGACTTCCGTGGTCAAGCATCCGAATTTAAGACACGCACTGCAAAGATCACAGAAGAGTGTCAGAAGTTGACACCTGCTTTGAATCTGTTTGCTGTGGAGTTATCTGGAATTACACAGGACATCAAACATATCGAGAATGAAGGTAAGGGTTTACAAGTCGAGACAATCAACAAGATGAACTTGTGGAACGACCTCCAAACACTTTTAAATACGGTTGCTGTGGATGAAAACTCATTGGACATCATGACTTCTGCAGACATTGACCGTGATCTAGAGAGGTTGGAGCCTGTGATGGCAGATCTGGAGTCGGCGATCATGGCTATCAAGGGTGATGAGGATGGTGATGAGGATCTCGGTGACATGAGAGCTCTACAGGAAAGAAGATCCAAGTACGAATCTGTCATTTCGCAATTTTTGAGAAACATGAAATCAGAGCTAGAGTCGAGATTCAACTTTGTCTTGCATCAACTGGATGGTAATTCAACAGACAAGGAGGTTTTGCGGGCGGTGTCTCTTCTTTTGTCATATGCATCTATTACATTTTTCATCAAGGACTTGGCAGAAGACTCCTTCTATGCGCTGGTCGGTAGCTGGGAGAGTCATGCTGCTCAATTATACGCCTCGATAATGGAACGTCTGAACAGCTCTTTGAACACGAAAATCAAGTCGCAGCCAAAGTTCACTCTTTCAAGTGACACTGCATTCCAGAATGTCGCCATCGCAACCGTCAAAAAGAAGGTGTTGACAGAGTCTAAGCAGAGCAAACTGAGAGAAAGATTTGGTCTCTCCGAACCGTCATCGCCTATGGATGTCGATGAAACACCGGCTTTGCTCAGTACCAACGAGATTGACATCTACTACTCTGCCTTACAGACTGTCCTCAACCATGTGATCTTGCAGCAAGATTTCCTAGTGAAGTTCTTCCACATGACCTCAAACGACTCTAGCTTGGAGGATTATATCCATAATCACCCGATTGATAGCCGCCAGTCCCTGTTGAACTCATCCATTGGAGAGATTGACTTCGACAGAAGCAATGCCCGTGATATTTCAAACTCCATTTCTGCCATCTTCCAGCCTGGTCTGGAGAACTTGCAGAGAAGTATCATCAGTGGACTAAGACACAACCAGAAAAACACACCAGGAGTCATGCTCTGGATTGAGCTTTTTGAGAGACAGTTTGCCTCAAGTAACCAGGAATATCTGCTGAGTCAATTCAAAAAACTGAAGGACAGACTGATGTCAGATTGGAACAAGTTTGTGGATATTGAAACGAAGAACATCGAAAAGACAACTCTTGCTCGCAGAAACAGCAGAGAGGTTGCTGTTATCGTGAAAAACTTCTGTCAGCTCGTCACAGAAGCTGAGAAGACATTTGCGAAGACACTAGCTCAGTACCCTGTCAGTGGTGTCATTGCGAAGGATTTGGATACTGGAAAACAAATCACGTCTAGTTATATTGAACTGTGTACTGCCATATTGGCGAACCTCAGCATGGAGTACGAGGACAAATCAGCTAGATTCAAGTTGCATGAAGGTTCAGAATTGCAAGATAAGGTCAACTTCTTGGTCAACATCATCCAAAACTCTAATTGGGTCATTCACTCGCTGTCATCATTGAAGCTACCTGCATTGTCAGCAGTATTGGGCGAGTACTAGACCGTCTACAAGACGTCCACAGAACAGTATGTGCGTATCGTCGTCACACAGCACTTCGGTAAAATATCCAGCTTTGTATCTGACGTCGATGGGTTGTTACAAGAATCGGCACCGAAGCAGATTGATCCATCCAAGAGAAATGCATACAGCAAGGCTGCACTGAACAAGATCTTGACATCATACACCACGAGAGATGTCACCAAGATTATAAATGACGTTCATCAGGACTTGACCACTCATTTAGACGATATGTCATCTTCGGACATCCAAAGACTTCTCATGGATAAGATGTGGTCCGCCATTCAGGCTCACTTCGTTTCCGTTGTTGTGCGCCTCGAAACGATCATGGAGAGATACTATAGAGACGTTGAGTTGAAGTTCACCAAGAAGGATGTCATTGCCGCTTTCAATGCCTCAAGAATGTCTCACTGAATTACGCGTTTTGTAATCAAATACAAGTGTCTTACATTAAGGGACCATGTCCAGTTTACTGGCTGCCTTCACTACGACGGATGATACGTCTAGCACCTTCACCTTGGACTTCAATATGTCCCTCGGCTTGTAGCTGGTTGAGCACTTCACCCAGCTCCATGTTTTCCACGTTGATGTTTGACTGTTCGTTGAAGTTTCTCAGTAGAGTTGGGAAGTTCACTGAGTGTTGGACTTCGTCCTAGATGTACTTCAGGACACTCTTCGCCAGATCCTCACGCTGTCTTCTCTCCGCAGCACTCTGCCCTGTTTGCACGAGATCCATATCGATCTTTCCAGTTCTTGGATCAGTAGCGTAGTCCTTGATGGCCGACTTGATCAATCTCACCGCCTCCTGGACATCAGACAACTCAACACTTGTTGATAATCTCATCTTTGCGTGGGCCTCAGATAGACGAATCATACTCTCCAGCTGTCTCGTTGTTGCAGTGATACGACGCTCCGAGCCTCTGGCGTCATCACCAAGCTTTCTCATCTCGACATAGCACTTCACGAGCTCATCCTTGGCCTCATCTGTGAGCACCGGGTGGAAGTTCTGCTTGGCATATCCAATGTACATAGTGAGGAACTCCACCGGCAAGATTTCCGTCTCTGCAACGTGGTCTGGAGCATCATCCAAATACATGTTTGTAATGTGCTTAGCAAGCATTCTGTCCATGCGGTCATCGACTTTATCGAGAATAAGGTACACCAAATCGAATCTTGAGAGCAAAGGAGGTGGGAGGTCAATGTTCTTCGTCACAGGCAAGTTAGGGTCATATCTGGAGTTGATTGGGTTGGCCGATGCCAGAATAGAGGTTCTTGCGTTCAAAGTTGTAATGATTCCGGCCTTGGCAATGGAAATGGTTTGCTGTTCCATGGCTTCGTGGAGCACAGATCTTGTAGCGTCAGACATCTTGTCGAACTCATCAATACAGCAGATACCACCGTCAGAGAGAACAAGGGCACCGGATTCCAGAACCAGCTGTCTTGTGTCGATGTCTCTGGTGACGTATGCTGTTAGACCAACAGCAGAGGAACCTTTACCAGAAGTGTAAATACCTCTAGGGGCGATCTTGTGAACATACTGTAATAGCTGGGACTTGGCCGTGGACGGATCACCACAGAGCAACACGTTGATGTCTCCTCTGTATCTTCCACCTTTGGCGAATGTCTTTGACGTACCACCAAATAACTGCAGGAGAATTCCCTTCTTCACATCGTCCAGCTCATATATACTTGGAGCCAGAGATCTCGCAAGAAGTTCATACAGATCGTCTCTCTGTGCAGTTTCCTTAATCTTGTCGATTTCCTCCTCTGTGATCTTTCTCACCTCCTCGACGTCCTGCTTTCTAGAAATTTCAGCCTCCACATTCAAAGTGGTGTCGATGTTCAATCTCTTCTTATCGGTTTTCTTGATGTGAACCACATCCAGGAAGGTCTTATACAGACTCTTTAAAGTTCTCATTCTTGGATTCAGTCTGACAGCTGTAGTTCTGAAGATACCGGTGGCCTCGATCTTATCACCGGGTCTCACACTGTCAACGAGCTCGTCATACACAACAAGGGAAACAGAGTGGGGAGTCTGACCATCCGGGACGATATCTGGCGTCTCTTGTAGCTTGATGATCTGCTTGTCAGCGAAGGAGCATCTGTTATGGACCAGAACCATCGAGTTTGCCTGCGCACAGACACTTCTAGGGCACACTACGGGTTCCTGGATAACACCTCTGTCAATCTCCACGGTGGCGGTGTGTTCGCAGACGTTGCACTTGAAGAAAGCTACCTTCATATCTGGGATGATGGATGTGGATCTGAGCACGATACCCTTGATGGAGACCAGTCTGTCAATGTCCTCCGGGTTCAGGGCTCTCATGTCTCTCTGGTTCTCAATGTTCATAGGTCTCACTTTATAGATGGTACCTTCGATGTCTGCAATGTCAATTTCGTCATCATGCGTGTCCATGGCGAGTTGTACCATGCAATCCTTAACGGTTTGATCCATGATCGGGATCATCTCTTGCGGGAAGTCCTGGACTTGGTAAAACAACATCTTCGTCGTTGGGTACGCCAGCAGGTTTCTCATATCCAGATTCAAGTTCGATGTTCCTAGTTCTCTCATCTGTGTCATCTCCTCGACGTAGTACTTATCCTCGTCGATCATAGGGTCAATGTCCTCGTGGTCCATGAGCTTTCTGTGTCTCAGTTTAAAGTTCATGAGGAAGTCCCTGAACCTGTTGACAACGTTGTTGATGTTGATGTTGGTACCCCAGATGACCTTGGAGACGTCTTCCTCGTTGCCAGCATTAGAGGAGAGTGTACTGGTTGGATTATCGTTGTTTCCGTTGTTGGTGGTGGAGCTGTCCTGCTCGTTACCAGGAACCATCAACCGACGTCTTCTTGGAGAGGAAAGGTCTGAAGAGTGGATGTCTCCTCTCAGTTGACGCAGATTCTCAGCACGACGATGGGCGACGATATCGGATCTGATGTCTGTGGCAAGGTCTGATCTGTGGCCTCTAATGTCTGAGCCTGGGGCGGAGGACGAGTACCTCAATGGGGAGCTTACACCACCAGCATTCACGCCTGGAGCGTCGGAGCTGAGGTCGTTAGGAGCTGCTGGAGAGCTAGCACCTTGTGATGAGGGGAAAAACAGCGGTGAGCTCACCTGGCGACGGGTGTTGTTGGAGTCTTCGAAAGTGTCCTGTGGTGGCTGATCCGAGCTCTGGACAGGGGCGTCCGAGGAGGGCGGAATGAACAGCGGCGAGGAGGGCACGCGCTGCTGCTGTCCGTTGTCTGACTCTGGGTTTCTCGGTGGGGAGCTCATTGTGTTCTCTGGTGATATTTAAGGCTCAATTGGCTTGGAAGTGACAAGTGAAGCGCATCATCTACAACTTTTCAGGTGAACGCGTCAAACGCTATGGGAAATGCGCGTAATTACTCTTCCCAAAGCGGAAGTCGCGAAAACAGAGGTTGACTTCCCAATACAGCATGTGTGTCTAATTATCGTATACCATAACATTTATACACCAACAAGCTGATCAAACATCTCCTTGTTAACTTCCCACTTCTTCTCTGTGGGTTTTGGGCCAACACGCTTGGCAAGACTCTTCAATGTGTTCTCAATGGTGGCCTTAGTGTAGGATGGCAGCTCCTTCTTCAGGATCTCCACCATCGTTGGTGCAGTGAACTCGCAGTCTTGCACTTTGCTGTAGAACAACTGAAGGTCTTCCTTTGTGGTAATGATTGTCTTTGGCTTCTTTTTTGCTTGGCCATCTGTGGCTATGTCTCGTGTGTGGACAGGAGCGCCATCCCCTGTCGTCAGTGTCGTGGGAGCAATAGCAGCTGGTGGGGGAGGGGGAGGGGCCCAGTAGTCTTTGTATGGATCCACACGAGACACTTCAGCCTTCAAGATCTCCACCCTGACTATCGTCTGTGACTCGGTGTTGTCGGTGTTGCGCTTGCCCTTCCAGCAGACCACGGGCACCAGCGGACCCATCACCTTCCTTGTGTCGCCGTTGGCGTTGTCATCCTCCAAGAAGTCCTGTAGATCCTCCAGCTCCCCCTCCTCACCTTCCGAGGCATCATCGTCATCGTCAATGTCCTCTCCTTCGCCCTCCTCGTCTTCGCCAGCCTCGTCGTCGAAATCAATGAACTCAGGGGTTTCCTGAAGCGGCTGCCTTCCGAGTCCTGAGGGAACAGCCTTCGTGTACGTGCCGATCCATCCTTTGGTGTTTTCGTAGAACTTGATAAACTTGACTGACACAGGAGCCCCAACAACCTGGTTGGTGAAGATGTATTCAGCGTCCTGTGTCTGCTCCACAGAGATGTTCGGTTTGTTCATCTCAAGCCATTTCTGGTACTCAGACGAGGGTACGCTGTCCTGTCTTAAGCCTTGGTCGAATTCATTGATAGAACTGGAGAGCTCACCAGTGAGCTTGTTATTCTGTTCAAGCACAACACCATGTCTGACAAAGAATGGCTAGAACATGGTGGTGTAGTCGCTCTTCAGGCTCTTCAGTTCCGGTTGCTGTTGCTACTGCTCATTAATAACGACAGTGGATGATTTCACAGTGGTGCGTGGTTTGAAGAAGTTGCTGATTTTAAGTTTCTCCTTCTTCTTCTTGGCCTCCTCTTCTCTTCTCTTCTTCTCCTCCTCCTCCTGTTTCTTGGCCTCCTCCTTCATTCTCCTTTCTTCCTCCTTCATCTTCTTCTCCTCCAGCTTCTTCAACTCCTTCTCCTCCCGCTCACGTTTCTGCTGCTCACGCTTCATCTCGTTTTCTCTCTTGATCTTTTCCCTTTCTTCATCCTTAGCCTTTTTCTCCGCCTCTCTCTGAAGACGTTTCTCCTCTTTCAGCTTGCGTTCTTCCTCCTTAGCAAGATCTCTCGCAAGCTTCTCCTCGAGTCGCTTACGCTCCCGCTCCTCCTTCTCTTTCAGTTTCTCCAGCTGCTTGGGCGTCATGGTCTTCTGGGCCTCTTTAGAGCTCATCGGGGAGGACATGTTCGCCTATGTCGTGATGTCCTACAACGGCTTGATCTTGAGCGGTGTTGCTGGTGGTAGCCCACGCACTGGCGAAGAGGTGATGTCTGCTTGGGTGGATGCTGAGGCAGGAGCTGCGATCAGTGGTAGCTACGTTTGTGTGAGTTTGGTCTGTGACTGTGGTTGTGATGACGTTGGCTGTTCGGCTTCATGGACTTCCTGGACGCCTTCGTCTGAGCCGGAAATTTCAACTGCGTCTTCAGCTGTTGACCCGGGACACTGATCCATGGTGGTCGGAGTATCAGTGGACATTGGTATCGAGTGAATAGGACGCTGGCGATGCAGTTTTAGAGGCTCACAAGTTCATCGGACACGAAACTTTTGAAGATACCGGACGCGTGGGTTGTGTGTCTTCGCGACGCGTCTCACGGGCTGCCGGTACAGCAATTGGCCTCTATTAAGTGATGTATAAGGAGTTATTTAAGCAAAAGAATGATTTCATGTATTGTCTGCTTGATTTGTAGGCCACTAATTCATCGGTTGTGGTCGCAGCTTGGTTCTGTTGATCTCCACCATCGTAGAGTACTCATCATCTGTCGTGTCGGATACAACCTCTATAGCATCAACATCATTCGATAGGGAATTCTCCAGAACACGTACACTCCACGATTCGTTCTCCAGCTCCTATACCATCGATCTCGCCATTCTCATAGAGACCTGTGACGCTCGTAGCTCCACAGGAGATGAGCTTATAGCAATCTCATTTTCACCCTCGGAATCACTGATTTCACTTTGGCTCGAAATGTCAATGACTTCTGGGGGTGGAGGTGTTTGAAACACAGGTTTCATCAACTGGCTCAGTGTGATTGGTGTTTCGTGGTCCGTTGGTGTTCCAGGATCCATCGAATTGCGCTCATTGTGTGGCCCAGTCAGTTCCAAATGTTCAGTGCTCAGATCTGAAGGAATCTCTGTGCCCATCCACCAACGTGTCTCTGCATCGAAACCGGTATCAGCTTCATCTCTCTTACCACTGATATCTGTCACCTGACGCGGATGTGACAAAACTCGTTTCATGCGCATCCACTCCTCATTTGTAAACACATTCTCGTACTCGTTAAGTGAATCTTCCTTGAGCATTTTTGAGTGCATCGAGACCCTCTTCCCTTTCCTGTTTCTCAGTTTCCCCGGCTTCCCCGATAGTTTCAGCTGCTATGTGTACGTCTCCGTGTGTTTGGGGTTAGCTTTCTTCCTGATTGGCGCACCGTCATCACCATGCGTGTTCTAATGCCTCACATTCCCGGCTCTCAACAACGCTGAAGCTCGCACTCTGGTGGGACTTGTCCTGTTGGCGAACTTCTACAGCAGAAGTCTTGCAGTTCGTCTTCTCTCTTCCTCGGCCTCAATGTCGTCGAGTCGAGATTGCGCCTGAGTGGACATGAACACTTGCTCGATGTTCAGCTCCTCATTCGTGTAGCTGTCTTGATCGTTCTCGTCCAGGAAAACGTCAACGTCCTGCGACAGTGGTAGTCTCACATCGTCCATGCTTCCACCTGGCAATCCACGGCCATTTGACTGCCTCGAATGGGTGCTCCAGTCCTCAGTATCTCCATGGGTAAAGGCACTTGGGACGGTTCCCATGCTCCTTATTTGCCACCAAAAATGACATCACACACGAATAGAACGTTTTCGCGAAGTCAGTTACACTCTCCGGGCATCGAACGTGTTCGCGCAAATCATAACAAACCCGGAGACGGGACAACAAGGCCATTTCTTTTATACTGTTAGTTTTGGGCTGTCAGTGCGGTATTTTGAGGTATTTGCTGCTATTTGCAGTTTCATTTGATATCAGAGCTCCTTAATCTGTGCTATAGGCTTTCGTACGCATCGATAGCTACCACCATCAGTACACCAGCTGCACCCTCACAAGACCCAAAGGAAGAGTACATTCACCCCCACCTCGCCACACATATCCCAGTCCTTTGATCTATCGCTGAGCGTATACATAACATGTCAGAGCCAGAGCCATTCCCCGGCTCAGACACTGTGGAGCTGCCCATCCAGCTGGGCAAAGTCCAGACACGAGCCCGATCAAATTCCAAGATATACCAGTAGGCCAACCCGGTACTCGTACATTCAGCATCATCACAGTCACATTCACATTCAGCATCTGCTTCGCCTGCTCCATCACAGCCACCAGTGCTTACACGGAATGGCAGCCTCAATGGCCAGTCACACCTATCAAACGGCCAAGCAAACGGTACGTCCACCCCACCACCGAGAAACGCACCACTACCACCACCCATGCGACAGCAATTCGCTCACATAATCATTCTCTCGTCTCTCAACGAGACATTTGAAAGGAAAACGCTCACTGTTCCAACACACCCTGAAGTGTTGAAGCTGGGGAGACCGAACAGCTCCCAGAAGGCCCCCAGCATGCAAAACGGCTACTTCGACTCGCGTGTCATATCCCGTGAGCATGCCGAGTTGTACTTGAAGGACCACATGGTGTTCATTCGGGACTGCAATTCCTCCAACGGAACTTTTGTGAATGGTGAGAAGCTGCTGAAGGAATATGCCTTGAAGATTGGCGATACGGTGGACCTGGGGATTGACATCGAGACAGAGAAGACGAGGCACCAGTAGCACAGGAAGATTGCGTGTCTCGTGGAGAACATCCTTACCGTCCCGCTTGATGGAACCACTGATATCTCCAACATTTTACAATAGTTGTACCATGGTGAGAATGGCAATAGTGAGTCAGCTCCAGAGGTGGAAGAGGAAACGCTCGATCCATTCGACGCTGCAATGTTTGGAGACGTTACGCGAGAGCTGGATGAGGTTGCATTAGGGATGGAACACGAGTTCCTCACAGGGATCTACGCCAATAACAATATCGGTACAAGCCCATCTCTGGTGCAATCTATAAGGCTGTTGATCTCACAATTACACATGGAGAAAATGAATAACATGAAGCTGGAAACAGTGGTACACTACTTGGAGAAGTATAAGGCCGAAGTTGACATCCCTGGCTCGGCGCAGCACACATCCAAGTTGAAGTCGTACACAGATCAGATAGTGGAGTTGAAAAAACGCAACGATGAGTTCAAAGTGCAAATACTGGACTTGGAACGCCAAACAAGGGATCTCAAAGAGAGTGCCAAAGGCGCCAAAACGAGAGAGGTGGACTTGATCAAACAGGTACAAACTCTATACCAAACGGTCAAGGACGAGGGTAAGCACAAGCAAGAACATGTCACAAGGATCAAAGATCTGGAGCTCGAAAATAAGTCCCGCTTGGCGATGATTGAAACTATGGAACTGGAAGTCCGGTCTACAAAGGACGAAAATCAGGCTAAAGACAACTTGATTGAGGAGTTACAGGGCCAAATCGCATCCCAGCACGAACAGATTGAACACGCCAAAATAGAGAATGAGAAGTTAAGGTCCCAAGGTGAGAGTGCTAATGTCATGAACGATCTAGTGATGATGGCTGGTGTTTCGTGTGCTGTTGTTGTTATTGGATCTTACTTCCTAAGATAACCCCGGATCTCACAACCGACACTGAATACAACAATCACTCCTGTTTTTCCCGTCTCTTTTGTAGGATATCCCTAATCTTTCGAACAGTCCATGTCTGTAGAGCTGAGAGAAGCGCAACTGGAGGCAGGAGCGTCAACAGCCACACAATCATATTCGGTCTTAGCTTCGCCACTGCAGCATTCAGCTGCAGTTTCAGATCTTCAATACTCGAAGAGTTGTCCAGCACAACATCGGCTTTCTTCATCTTCTCCCGCACGCTCATCTGGGAAGCGATGCGCTGCTTAGCCTCAGTCTCCGACAGCTCTGGGTTTCTATCCCTGAGTCTCTTCAACTGTGTCTCCTCTTCGCACGCCACGCACACAGTGGCACCACAGAACTCATCCAGGTGAGACTCGAACAGCAGTGGCACGTCCAGCACAACGAGCCTCTGGAGCGAGAAGTACGCCCACAGCACCTGTCTCGCCATCTCCCATCTGATAGCCGGGTGTGTGAGCGAGTTGAGAACCTTTCGCTCCTCTGAGTGCGCAAAGATGTACGCACCCAGCGCAGGTCTGTTTAACGAGCCGTCCTCGAGCAGCAGCTCAGGGATATTAGGTCTGAAATGCCTCACGATGGCGTTGTAGGCCGGTTTGCCCGGTTGTACCACTTCACGAGCGATAACGTCTGCGTCGACAATGGTGATCTGGTGGTCCTCCTGGAGGAGCTTTGAGACTGTGGATTTCCCACTGGCAATTCCACCGGTGAGTCCGACAACAAGCATTCTGTGGCAGTTCTCAGATGTGTGTGCTTCATCCACAGCTCTATAAACACTTGGAGGTTAAGTGTGGAGTGAAGATGTAAGCCAGGAGTTGGAGCGCCTTCAAGGCCGGGTAACTTTCGCGGTGTGGTACTTTTCCTAGTGCACTTGAGGACCTATGAACATCTCATCTCTCTTGGAAAGCGTTCTTATCAGTCGCCCGAGTATTGCTGAGTACCCATCCTCCCCATCAATGAAACCGGTGTACTTGCTTGGTCAGGCACGCTCGCCACTTTCGCATCTGGTGGCACATGAGCTCGCAGCTCTCCCTGAACAGCCCGCGGTGCCCCGAATCGTGTATCTCCACCGGTCCCAGAAGCAGCTCAACACCTTCGTAAACGGTGACTCAACCATCAAACTGACACGGTACTCGCCGCTTCAGGCAGCCCGAGTCACTGAGAAGCGTTTCATGAGTGCGTGCTCCCCGCCTGTGTACGACAACGGCGAGCTGGCGCACATCGAGAGCATGGTGTGCTCTTTCAACAAGGTGCACAGCGTCACAGAGCTGTATCGCTACAAGAAGTGCTTGTCCCCGGAGAGTTCGGTGTTGTTCCTTGAGCCTGAGAAGCCGTACATTGACTCGTTCAGGAAACTCGTGTGGAAGGAGCAGCAGACGAGGCCCAAGTTGTTCCAGGCCATCAGCGACATCCCAGCATGGAGTAATCCCAGCAGCTACGACTCAGGAGTGATGACCTACGGGTCATTGAGGATTGCCAAAGTTCCCCAGGATCCTGAGGACCTGGACAGCTTCGAGTACGACCTGGCTGCAAACATCCACAACGAAGGAGAGCTGATGGACATGATCTCGCGATCCAGAGGGCTAAGACCGATCTTCATGAAGTATACAGACTTTGTGCATTTACAGTACGAGACTATGATTGTCAAGACCGTGGTGGGCCCTCTTTCGGCCATCTACGACTGTAACAACGGTGAGTTGCTCAAGACAAAGCACTCAGAGGAGCTTATGAAACTCATCATCAAAGAGTGTCTCAGGGTTATCGAAGCAGCAGATCCGAAGGCGATGATGTCTCCTAACGCTGGGGTGATGATGGACCCTGAGAGAATCTTGGATGTTACGATAAAGACGCTGAAGCAGACCGCAAAGCAGAGTTCGCTGATGAGACAAAGACTGGACAGATGGGACGTTTCAGATATTAGCAAGACCACAGGGTACTTCCTCTACTGGGCTAGAAAGAAAAGAGTCAACTCCATAAACTTGAACATGCTGAATAAGATGCTCGAAGCAAAGATGTCCTTGAGTTGGATGAGAGCTGGGAATGTCAGGCTAGAAGGTGATATGTGATGACCCATACACACAGATTTATGTAAATAGAGAGAAAATGATGAGCACAATGTTAACGACCATTCTATTCATTCGGCACTGCCTTGTAACAAAGTGAGATGATGCTCCACAATGGCTAGCTCATCAGTATACAAATCCAGCACCGCTCCGTACCTCTGGTCCTTCTCGTGTATCCTCAACGCAAAGATGCGGTTCTCACACTCCTCCTTGAGATTCTCCAACATCTCCTCCAGTATGCGGTTAGCCTTTCTCTTGTAAAAGCTTCCATCGTTTATTCCGCTTATGAGTGCATTAAGTCTTCTGTTCTCGTTCAAGACACCATCTTTCTCGAGCATCACAGCCAAGGCGACCTCCACTCTGAAAGAAACCGACTCCATGTTAACGGTGTACTCGCCCCAGTATCCCTTCTCCTTCAAGTACTCACATTGTGTCTCGCTGAGCATCATCTCGATCTTCGGTGTCAAGTCCACCGAGTTCCATCTATTTCCCTCCTTCAACGTGAACCCGTACTCCGTCAACAGGAACTCGTTCGAATGCGGTCCATAAGACAAGTACACTTCATCGTCCTTCGCATAAGACAGTGACGTCAACACCTGGAACCCGGAGTGGTCCACTTTCAGCGAACAGTGGTCGTCTGAACTGTGGTTAATGAAATCAACATACGGAGCCATGGTGAAATTGTCATCATTCGTATGGGCCTCTGGGATCGGCATATAGAGACAACGAGAGTTCACACAGAACCACGCCCATAGGAACTCCTCTTGTGATATCGTTACTTGAGTTGTGTGTCTAGAGAGAAGCTCGGTGATTTTTGAGAAGTCCGTGATGAATCTCGAGTACATCTTCTCTGTATGTGCCTTCGTGGACGGTGGTAGCGATGCGAACGGTTGAGCAGTTCTGTCATCATTCTCCAGAAGCCATGTCATCGGCGACAGGACAAAGTCGGACATTGGAGGCAGCGATTGGATGAAGGGCCTCCACCAGGACTTCATACCTCTCTGGGACTCGAGGCACATGTACATCGCAGTGATTTGGAAAGACGTGAGCTTGTGGAGAGTCTCCTTGTCGAGCTGTGCGTAGAACTCGGTCACCTCATCCTCCTTCCCCGTCGTTTCTGGCAGTTTGAGCCCCGTTTTCGCAGCTAAGAGACGCTGCTCTTTGTCACTGCTCCACGATGAGATGTGTGCCACGATGCTGGAGAAGTTAAACAAATAAGAAGGTGAGATCTTGATGAGCTGCTGGCGAGGCTTCAGGGACTGGGAGGCGAAGATACCACGGCCTCCATAGGATGTCTCTCTCACCTCAATTGCTTCCGAGAATGTGCTGTTTCGGTCGGTTTGTAGCCATTCAACCAGCACTTTCTACGTCTGGTGTGGTTCCTTCATCGTCTCTGGGGTCTTAGACTCTATCTGTGGTGATTTGTCTGCAAAGTTATGAGAGTTTCTGATGGCTTAAAGGATTCTTTTTTTTTTCATTTTTTATTGCAGTTTTTTTTTTTTTTGAAGCGATGCCCGCTCTGATCGGAGTCGACTAACTGAACAATTCCATGTGAAGAACCCACTTTTCCCCCACGTTTTTGCAGTAAGAGGTCCTTATTTTTCGGTCCAGGTTCTTCCAAGATGAAACACTTCACCAGGCCATCCGCTGTGAGGCACTTTTCGACCTCCATCAGAGCCCTCAATGAGGAGCAGTGCACAAAGTTCACCCCAAACAGATCGTCCGCCTCTGTGCTTCGTCATCTTCACTTCACCAAACCATTCTCGTACGCCAAGGCACAGGAGATTCAGACGCAGTTCCAGGGCGCAAATCTGCAGTTCAAGTCAATGCAGTCCAAGATTGGCCGCAAGAGGAAAGAGATGGATGCGCAGGGGCTCGTCATGAACGAGTACGAAGCTGAGCTACTGGCTAACATCGTCGCCATGAAACCATCGCCAACACTCCTCTCGTTCCAGTTCAACAACGTCCTCACCGGTGGACGCAGAGAAAAGGGAAGAATCACCCAGGAAGCCATGCAGAGGATGGAGAAAGCCGGGTACCCGTACCACCAAGCCTCTAGGGGAGGAGAGATCACTTTTCACAACCCGGGCCAGCTGGTGCTATACCCAGTGTTTGACATCAAAGACTTCAACAACCTCACAGTTCGTTGCTTTGTTTCACAGTTGGAGAAGGCTGTTATTTCAACACTGAAACATTTCGGCTTGAATGCCACAACAACGGAGAACACCGGTGTGTGGATCAACAACGACACGAAGATCTCATCTGTTGGACTCAGCGTATCAAGAGGTATCACCACACACGGTGTTTCCATCAATGTGAACAATGACATCCCACCGATGGACGCTATGGGTATTGCATTCTGCGGGCTTCCAGGCAAGACATAGACTTCAATGTCCAAGGAGCTTGGAAGACAGATTCCAATCGATGAAGTCGCTGCACAGTTCACCAGGGAGCTTGCAAAGAGGCTGAGTATTACCCAAGTTGAGACTGTTGACTTGGAGGACCTTGCTGTAGATTGACGAACACGCCGGTCAATCATCTATTTATTGTTTGTACATACACTTGAACTCATTGACATGTAAGCTGATCGTAAATATGACTGCATGGAGGAAGCTTCGAACTGGATCTACAAGTCGCTATTATTCACAGGCGTAAATGCTCTCATAAGTCGTATACTTGATCAAAGTTTTACCTTGCTCTGATGGTGTATGTATTGGCATTCATCACGCCACCAACACTTTGGAAAATAGGTACATAACCGGTTGTGAAACTTTGGTGATTCTGTTCTCGCCGAGTTTCGAACCTTCGGTCTCGTGTCATGGAGTCTCCATGAGATGATCTTTTCTGTGAGAACTGAGGGGGATGCATGGGTGCTCTCTTTGCGATTGGAGTGTGGGTGGTGTTGTTGGTGTTTATTTCGAGACCGGTATTGATACTGATCTTGATATTGATCTTGATATTGATATTGATCTTGATACTGATGTTGATGTGGATGTTGATGTGGATATTGATCTTGATATTGATATGGATATTGATGCTCTTTGTGTCCATAGTGATGTTCATGGTTTCGTTCATCGTGTCGTTCATCGTGTCGTTCATCGTGTCGTTCATGCTCTTGTTCATCGTGTCGTTTATCCTACTGTTCATCGTGTCGTTCATCCTTTTGCTGTGGCTGTGGCTGATGATCATCAAGTCCGTCAACTAGAACAGGGGTACAAGCTTTCTTGTTAGCAGATTCAGGTGACCATGATCCACTGCGGGGTCTTTTGTATGTCTTGGAATTGTCTACCAGTACACCACGGTCATCCAAATCGTACTTGAACTTCATAGGTATCGTGATCAGACCTTCAGGCTCAGCAGGTGAGGTCTGGTGAACGTCTGCATATTGCTTGGGAAAGGCAAAGTTGATGGTGTCGTCAGTGAGCTCTAGTGGGAGAGTGCCTCCTTTGGAAACTGGTAGTATATTCATATTGAACCCATCAGTTGACTCAAAGAGAATACGGGGTGGTGTGTACCATGTGATAGACATTTGGCCTGCATCACTTTCTGTGGGTTTAGACACCGTAATTGGACTTTCAGCTCTCTTGAATGGTTCCACATGTTGCTGTTTCTTGAAAAAGAGGCCCTCATCGTGCTCCATCTTTTTTGCGCTAGAGTATTCCTTCTCAGCATTGTGGCCCATGGACTCATGGTCCCTATCAGTCTGGAATGTACGTACCTCGACTAGCGAGTCTCCCTCCCGAAACGTTACGGAACAGTGCTTCCTTCTCGTGCTTTCGCCCTTCCTCAAGATACTTTTGAGCTCTCCAGATTTCTTCGTAGGCGCAGTGGTAATCTTATCAGAAGCATCGTTTGCTGGCATCGACCCGGACAACTTTCTCTTGGAGCTGGCTAAAAATCCAGTGACTGAAAATCCCTTTGCAGCTGTAGATATCTTCTCTTGCGCAATTTCAAGTATTCCATGGGCTACCCTTCCTATTCTAGATTCACTCTTTGTCACTCTTATCAAAACATCATGAAGTTTGTAGTCGTGAAGTTGTTTTAGTGAGGGCCTCAAGGCGGTGATAAACTGAAGAGATTTCAAAGTGGATTCATCATCCTTTTTCTTCAAATCCCAACGAATCCAATTGCCAATTCGCAACATCAAATGCTTATTTGACGAGAGTTCCTCGACAACGTCCTGCCTCTTAGCAAATACACGCTAGACCTCCGAAAGAATGAAATGTCTGACCTCAGTATCAGCGGTTTCGTAGTTCTCCTTGTGGAAGGAAGTGATCATCTTGGATATCACACCGACAGCTTCAGAGGCCGGCTTCTATTGCTGCATCACCAAAACTTTGCTGGCGAGAACCTTCGGTTGGCCACTCTCAATGGCATTTCCGCTGATTAAATGGTTGACCATTGAGAGCTCTTCAACTGTGAATGGTGTGTTTTTTTGCACTAGCTGTTCAGCATCGACTGCATTCACTTCAGGCGTAGGTGAATTAGACGAAGAGGAAGAATTGCGTATGCTTGCAGATGGGGTTGGTCCTGCAATGACGACATTTGATTTATGGGTATGATCCGGTAATGATTTGCCTGATTTAGATGATGAAGATGCCTGGGCAGATGATGAAGATGCCTGGGCAGATGATGAAGATGACTGGGCAGATGATGAAGATGACTGGGCAGATGATGAAGATGACTGGGCAGATGATGAAGATGACTGCGATACAATGGAAGATGAGGATGAATCAGCCAAGCTCGGGGCCTCAGCAGGTTTCGATGACAATACGGTGGCTGTCAAATGGTTTTGTGTGACAGAATATTCTCGATGTTTGTGTGGTGCTGGAAGGCATGGTGCGGCGAGTGCTGTGTTGCCAGCTGGCTTGGTCGTTATGCTCAACTTCGAAGGCTCCGTTACTGTGCTCCTCGACGCAACAGGCTGTGTGATAACTGGGGTATTCCCTACAGCATAGTTTCCGGATCTCTTTGAGACAGTAAGTGGAGAGGTATTTGAGACCCCAGTTTGCGGGGTGCTGCTGGTCCTCAACTCTGGGATAACGGAACTGGCCTTCTTCCGGTGAATGGACAACTCACTGGAAGATTGTTTATGAATCGTTAATGGCTCTCTCTGGCCTCGGGAGTGTTCAGCAGGTGCTGTGCTTGAACCTGCTGCTCTATTTGCTGCTGCTGTGTTCTCGTAAGCAGTAGTTGGGCCAGTTGCTCTGAGGTGCTCCACAGAGCTCTTTAACCGACTGGAATGCCTAAGCATCAGCACCCGATAGGTGTCTCTTTTTCTCAAAATCGTTTCATATATGATTTGAAGGTCTTTGTAACATTCATCTCCCGGATTTAAAGAACTGAGCAGCTCCTCGGCTGCGTTGGACTCATTGTTTGAGTCCCTGTAGAGTTGAGACAGCTGCTCGGTGGTGAGGTCCTCCTCATTTCCAGCCAAACTAGCCATGCTATTGGTAGTATTAGTAAACAATGAGTGCGACCCACTAGGGTTATACAAGCTTTGCTTTGAGCCACTCTAAAACGTATATGGCGTACTGGCAGACATATATCGTCACGTGGTGATGCTGGGTGCAGGTGTCGGGTCTGACCTTTAGCTAAGCGTACCAAACCGGAATGCGCCGATCTCCACTGCAAAAACTCCAGCAACTGCTTTGTAAAACTTTCCGGAGGTCGGCTACAGCCAGAGTCCGGTGTGAGACGTCGTTAGTTGCAAGGGTCAAGATATTGGAGAAGGAACCAAAATGGCTTGTGGTGCCACTTCTGATGTTGAAAGGCGGGGAGTGTTTTTGCAGCCTTTGTGTTTCAGCTTCCGTTTATTTTCTTTTTTGTTTTTTTTTTTTTTTCTCACCATGGCATGGCGATGAGGTGTGGGCCATGGCCTTTTTAGCCACTTATTCTCGAAGGGCGTTGATCTGACGTTTACAAGGAGAATACCATTGATTCATTGTGATCAGCGTGCTCAGATTGTAAGCACTGTGGCTGGCATAGCAATTGAAGCGCTATGTCCACGAGGGTATGTAAGTCTTTTTACGTAAGCAAGTAGTTGGGGCAGCAGAGATACGCCACACAGGTGAAAAACTTTACCTCTTCTCTCTTTAGGCGTGTGTGTGTGTGTGTGGATACCACTATATCATCTACTGATAAAGATACCTAAATGAGACCCTGTATGTCCATAACAGCGTCCGGTAGACGTACTCTGTTGCAGTTCTGCTCGCAGATAAGGTCACAGCAGGCCTTCTCCACTGCCCGTACTCTATCGAACGCCACCTCCACCATCTCATCTCCAGATTCCCCAGTAAAAGCCCCAGTGGAAGATGTTTCAGCTTCCAAGAGTTCCATTCATTACCTCTTAAAGAATGAGATCATCAAGATGCCTATTCACCGTGCTCTTGAACGCCTCGGATACCAGAAGTTGACCGCAGTCCAGGAGAAGTCTATTGAGCCTGTTCTCTCCACAGATGCTGACTTCATCATGAAGGCCAAGACCGGTACAGGTAAGACCCTTGCCTTTGGTATCCCGGTCATCGAAACAGCTTTAAGAGCTAAGCATTTCCAGGGTGTTGTCGGCGTTGTAGTTGCTCCAACCAGAGATTTAGCCTTCCAGATCAGAGATGAGCTTGAGAAGATTGTTAGACATAAGGAGGTGCAGAAGAGCACGAAGCACTTGCTCCGTGTCCAAACTGTTGTTGGTGGTGAACCAAGACACAGACAAGTGTCTGCTTTCAAAGGCCGCAGAGATCCAGTTCCATCCATTGTTGTCGCCACACCTGGTAGACTAATCGATTTGTTGAAGGAACCTGATGTTGTTGACGCCATGGCTGAGTTGGAGTGCATTGTCCTCGATGAGGCCGACAGGCTCTTGGGTGAAGGTTTCAAGGAGGACCTGATTGAGATCACCGAACAGTTGAAGGAGATCAAGTCCAGAAACACCAGCCCAAGCAACAGTAATGATGTCAAGACCTTGCTTTACTCTGCCACTTTGGACAAGGACATTTTGGAATTCTCCAAGAAGATCCTCAGACCTGGCTTCGAATACATCGACACCGTTGACCCAAACGCACCAGAGACACACGAGAAGATTGAGCAATCCTTGATTCTTACTGACGACATCTTTGAGTCTTACGTTTCCGCCTTATTGTTCATGGAGAACGAGGCCAAGCGCGTGAAGAACTTCAAGGCCATTGTCTTCCTTCCAACAATCAAGTCTGTCACCTACTTCTATGAGCTTGCTTTCAACAGATTCCGTCACAACCACCTCAAGCTCCCTGTCCACCAGCTTCACGGCCAGCTAGCTCAGGGAACCAGAGATAGATCTGTCAAGCAGTTCCGTTCTGCCTTCTCCGGTGTTTTGATTGCCTCTGATGTTGGTGCTCGTGGAATGGACTTCCCTAACGTCACCAACGTCATCCAGATCGGTTTGCCAATGGATGCCACCAACTACGTGCACAGAGTTGGACGTACTGCTAGAGGTGGCAATGACGGTCGCGCTGTGATGATCTTGACCAAGGGTGAATCCAGATTCTTGAGAGTGTTGAAAACCAGAGGTCTGAACATTGCCTCTCAGTTTGAGTACGAAAAGTCTTCTGAGGATGAAGCTGCGATCGCTGAGCTTTCTCAGCAGCTCAACCACAAGTACACTTTGGATCTCGTCATTGAGTCCCTTGCCGGTTTCACCAAGGGTGTCTCTGGTAGTTACAGACTCAACTTCCATGAGGTGATCGAGGAGCTCTCTTCTTCATACGGTAAGTTCTACCAGGATGAAAACAAGCGTCCACATGTCTCCCCATCTTTCGCTAGCAGGGTTCTTGGTTTGGGTAAGAGAGATGCCAACGACTTCTTCGATCTTGGTGGACCATCCCGCGCAAGAAACAACGGCGACTCCTCCGTTGACTTCAACGACTCTCCAAGACAGAACAGATCCTCCTCCAGAGACAGAGACAGCTACCAGTCCAGAGGTGGATCCAGAGATAGAAGCTTCTCCAATGACAGAACCCGTGGCAATGGCTACTCCAGAGAGAGAAGCAACAACTACTCCAACAACTACTCCAACGACCGCTCCAGCCGTTTCAATGGTGACCGCAGATCCAACCAGTCCAACCGTGGTGGCTACGAGAAGAAAAGCTACGAGAAGAAGAGCTACGGTGACAAAAAGTACGGGAGATTCAACGCCGAGGACTGACCGCGCCCATCACCAGGGCACACGCTGCCCTGTAATGCTTATGACCACTCTTATGACCTTAACTTGTTGATGTTTCCAGTTTTGTTATGACCAGCCTTGTACATAGAGCTTTCTTCTAAATATGTTATTGTTTGTTTCCTAATCACAGCGTAGTTACATCCTCTGCCATTGAGGACCCGTGTCAGTAGGCCGCTAGCACTGAGTGGTCTCCAGGTTTCCAAAATCGCTATCATCAACCGAAATTCTCTCTCAATTCGTCTCTGAGTGTGTGGAATTGGACGAATTAAACGATCTGTCCAGTAATGTCGGCCAAAAGTGTCTCTTATTGCACATCGAAGGACATAAATCTGCCGTTGCGTGTGAAGCTGACGACACTGGAGGGTTTCATGCCTCCGCTCCGGGACTCCACCCGCTTCAAGGACCCTTCCAAAGTACGCAAACTATCAAACTTCTCTTCGAACTCCAGTCTGTTTGCCTCTGTGTCTGTGATTCTGGAGGGCAAGGCGCTCACAGTGCCAGTTACGACATCGTATGCGGCTTTCAAGTCACAGCGGAAGTGGAACGAGTGGCTCACGCTGCCCATCAAGATCAGTCAATTGCCGTTCCAGGCCAAGCTCAAGATTGTGCTCTGGGAGTTTGATGGATCCAAACGGTCGATATTCGGTGAAACAGATCTCTATGTGTACAACGTTGACCATGACTGCACGCTAAAGAGAGGAAGACAGAAACTGCGAGTCACGCTGGCTCAGGAGGCGCAGCACCATCTTGACCAAGTTCATCAGCAGCACGCACTCACAACGACAAGGACCACTCAGTTGGATCAGTTGGAACAGATGATAAAGCGACACGAGAACGGGGATATTCCGGCTATTGACTGGCTTGACAACATGACCTTCCGCAGAATCGAAGCTATCAACCAGCATTCTGTCAAGGACACTCACAACTTCACTCTTTTCATTGACCTGGTTCAGTTTGACATACCCATCGTCTTCTCTGACTTCAAGTACCCACCACCTGAGATACCAGTTTACCAATCATCTGACTAGGAGATCCATCAGAACCAGCCAAGAATTCCAACGGGTAAGTTCAATACCATGAAAGTGTACGATCCAGAGCAGTACCGATATGACCCAATAGAGCTCAAATACCGCAAACTGGAGCGTTCACATAAGGACGGCCCATTCGATCGCGAGCTCAAACCAACTCCAAAGATCCGTGATGAGCTGAACAAGATTTTAGGGTACTCCTCAGTTCAAGAGCTGTCACAGTACGAAAAGAACCTGGTATGGAAGTTCAGATACTTCCTCATCAGCAATAAGAAGGGTCTCAACAAGCTGCTAAAGTCAATCAACTTCAGCGATGAAAACGAGAATCGTGAGGCTATGACGCTGATCTATAAGTGGGTTGAGATTGACATTGAAGACGCATTGGAGCTGTTGGGTCCAAACTTCAAAAACATCACTGTGAGGGCATATGCGGTGGAGCGCTTAAGGAAGGCACATGACAATGAACTTGAGTTGTATCTACTGCAGCTCGTGCAAGCTTTCTCATATGAGTCCTTGGCCATGGATGATTCCAGTGTTGAGTACTCTATTGTGGACCTGGACGAGTCTAGTCCTACTGCCGCTTCATCTAATAATGGTTCCGTGGCCAACAACTCATTAACCCCACTGTCACAATTCCTCGTCGAGCGAGCCCTACTTAATGATAGACTGGGCAGCTTCTTATATTGGTACCTGGTCACTGAGGCAAAGGACAAGCCGAACTCAATCTATCAGAGGACTCTGGACCATTACATGAGAAACGTAACTCATCCTGGGCTGCAAAGGGAGATCCATCTTGTCGAGACACTTGCACATATGTGTGTTAAAGTCAAGGCCATGAGAGATACCACGCCAAAGAAGATTGAAGCTTTGAGGAATTTATTAGAATCCAAGCTAAAATCCTTCCCTGCTACAAGATTAGCGCTTGATCCGAATATTGAGGTCTGTGGTACTGTTCCTAGTGAGAGTTTTGTGTTCAAAAGTTCTCTCTCGCCCTTAAAGATAACATTCAAAACCACTGATGGTGAGAAGTATCCACTCATGTTCAAGGTCGGTGATGACTTGCGTCAAGACCAGCTGATAATCCAGATTATCCTACTGATGAACAGACTTCTGCTGAATGAGAATGTTGATCTCAAACTAACTCCTTATAAGATCTTGGCAACAGGTCCTACTGAGGGCTCCATACAGTTCATTCCAAACAGCACCTTGGACTCTGTACTAGCAGAGTATCATGGCATTGCTCCATACTTGAAACATCACCACCCAGATCCAACTAATGAGCTTGGTATCAGCGACTGGGTCATGGATAACTTTGTGAAATCGTGTGCCGGTTACTGTGTCATAACGTATATTCTTGGTGTTGGTGATCGTCATTTGGATAACTTGTTGATCTGTCCTGATGGTCACTTCTTCCATGCTGACTTTGGCTACATCTTAGGAAGAGACCCTAAACCGTTCCCACCTCTAATGAAACTCCCACCTCAAATCATTGATGCCTTTGGTGGTGCAGAGTCTCCGAATTACGACAAGTTCAGAAACTACTGCTTTGTTGCGTACTCGATCCTGAGAAAGAACTCTAACCTTATTTTGAATCTGTTTGAGCTCATGAGAGACTCAAGCATTCCAGACATTGCAATGGAGCCTGACAGAGCTGTGTACAAGGTTAAAGAGAAATTCTGCTTGGATATGAGTGAGGAAGAGGCAATTATTCATTTCCAGAATCTTATCAACGATAGTGTGTCGGCTCTCTTGCCGAAAGTCATTGATAGGTTACACTCCCTAGCTCAGTATTGGAGGGCTTGAATTAATATTTTTCAGGGTTTGAGGCTCCTGCATTCGAACTGTTCATTGATCAGTTGTACTCTGCGCAAAATGGTAGAATGTTAGATTGTAGTAGACTTGCAAGTTCAATTCGTAGTGTCCGTACCGCTTTGAGCATCCAGTCAGCAAAAAAGAAATGCCCCACGTGGGGCTCGAACCCACAACCGTACGATTAAGAGTCGTAAGCGCTACCGATTGCGCCAGCGAGGCTTTCGTTGTTTTCGTTAATTTCGCTGTTTGTTATATTTGGTTATGAAGCGTGGCCCTACCATGTGTCATGAAGAGCCCCGTGAGTACTATGTTATATAATAGACTCAATTCCATGAGACTTAGCACAAAACGCACACGTGTATGACATTCCTCTTCAGTTGCTGTTCAACATCCCACCTGTAACCAGTTTTTCCCAACAGCCCCCGTGACGATGTGCCGTTAAAGGGCATCTGCCATACCAGTGGCGCGTCAGCAAAACACGTACTTTAAGTCGCGTCTCAAAGGCGTACAAACAGCACACTTCTTCTCATATTCCTCTTAGTCACCAGCGTGAAACCAAGCAGCCAGCTATTGGCAGTGCATTTCACAGTATGGGTACCTCAGAATTCGAAGACTCGTTCGGTGACGATCTTGAGGACGACATGGACGAGCTTCTGGACCGAACAGCGGTCAATCGTGAGGTCTTTGAGAGACACATCAGCCGCCCAATACCAGTCCAGAGAACCCTCACAGGCGAAGCATTGCTGGGCGAGGTGACGCGTTATGAGGAGATACAGCGGACAGTGACATTCAGGAACACACATCACAAGCTAAACCGCGCAGCGCTCTCGTCCTACATCTACCCCCGAAACTTTGAGGTGAGAGACTATCAGTTTGACATCATCGCAAAGGCACTATACGCCAATCTACTCTGTGCGATCCCCACAGGTATGGGTAAGACATTCATCGCCAGCACCGTGATGCTCAACTACTACCGATGGTTTCCAGAGGGAAAGATCATCTTCATGGCGCCCACAAGGCCTCTCGTTGCGCAGCAGATCCAGGCGTGTCTCGGTGTCACAGACATTGCGAGCTCAGACACCGCTGTCTTGTTGGACAAGACAAGGAAAAACAGACCAGATATATGGAATAGCAAGCGTGTGTTCTTCACGACTCCGCAAGTTGTGGAGAACGACTTGAAGGCTGGTACACTGGATCCTAAGTCGATTGTGTGCCTTGTGATCGATGAGGCACATAGAGCACGAAAGAATTACGCGTACACCAACGTGGTTAACTTCGTCACCAGGTTCAACACCTCCTTCAGAGTGCTTGCCCTTACTGCAACGCCTGCATCCGATATTGAAGGAGTGCAGGAAGTTGTGAATAACTTGCAACTGTCCACTATCGAAATCAGAACAGAGGAGAGCCCCGATATCGTCAAGTACATGAAGAAGAAGGAGACCACGAGAGTACACTTGGGATCAAATCCAGAAATGGATGAAGTCATGGACCTCCTCTCACAAGCAGTGACCAATACGCTGCGCCTTGCAAATGAGCAGAGTATCCTTGACGTCACTGATCCACTAAGGCTCAACGCATTCTAGATTCTGCAAAAGTCTCAGGCGGTCGTTCTCAACAACAGCTTGCCAGAAGGAGTTAAATGGAGGAACTATTTCATTCTTCAGCTTCTTGGTGCGGTTGCAAATATGATGAAGAGATTGAGGATATATGGCCTCCGTTCCTTCTACTCCTTCTTTTGCAACAAGCGGAAGGAGTTCCATACCAAGAACGACTTGGGTAAGACGAAGAACAAATGGGCGAAGGAAGTTTACTACCATCCAGCTCTGAATCATATAGACAAGCTCTGTCAGCCGTTGATTGCAGACAAGAGCTTTGTCAGCCATCCAAAATTGGAGTACCTTCTCACGGAACTTGAATTCTTCCTTCAAACAAACAGTAACTCAAGGGTCATTGTGTTCACGGAGCTTAGAGAGTCGGCATTGGAGATAGTGCAGACCATTGACAACAACATGGGCGAGTCCTGTAAGTCACACATTTTCATTGGTCAAGCTAAGGGAAAGGAGGCTTTCGATGACGTTGATTATACCATGAAGCATGGCAAGAAGGGCCGAGGTAAGACTGCAAGAGAAGAGAGACTTGAGCGTGAAAAGGCCATATTGGAGGAAAAGGAGAACAGGAAGAAAGAAGCTGCTGAGAAGAGAGCTGCTAGCCGTACATCCACGTCTGAAGAAGCTCAACTGCAAGGTATGAATCAGAAATAGCAGAAGGAACTCATCAAGAAGTTCAAGAAAGGTGAGTTTCAGGTTTTGGTGGCAACGTCTATCGGTGAAGAAGGTTTGGATATCGGAGAAGTGGATATGATTATCTGTTACGATACAACCAGCAGTCCCATCAAGAACATCCAAAGAATGGGAAGAACAGGGAGAAAGAACGACGGTAAGGTTGTGTTGCTTTTATCAGGCAATGAGGAATCAAAATTCAACCAAGCCATGGAGGACTATGCCAATGTGCAGAAACAGATTGAGCATGGTGCCTTGGACATGCATGAGTCTGACAGAATCGTACCTATGGATGTCTAGCCAGTGTGCAAGAAAGTGTTGATTGAGATTCCTGAAGAGAACTTGATCATCTCTCGAGGTGAAGACTCGGATGAGGTGATCAAGCATGCCACACAGGCTATGCTTGGAACGCTCAAGACCAAGACGAAACAGAAGGGTATCCGAAAGAGACTCGAAGGCACCAAGTCTATTGGATCATTCTCAGTTGCAACGCCAAACAGTGCCCCTAAGAAGAGATTCTTCATGCCCGATGAGGTGGAAACTGGGTTCGTCAGTTCCTCCAAGCTCGTTCGAAAAGTGGGTGGAACATCGCTCCACTCTGCCAACGACGTCACCCCTTCTAAATCTGCTAACAGCAAAGGTGCAAATGTTAGCATCTCGTTGGACTCAGATGACGAGTGTGATAAGTTAGCTGATACCACGAGGAGAACCACTGGTTGCAACGCTGCTGAAACATCATTGACCAACATGGGCTAGCCAAGATCTATTCTGAAATCTACTGGTGTGCCATTGCAGCTTAAGATTCAAGAAACTGCTACTGAATTACAGAGCAAGAAGTCACCAAGTGCTTCGTCACCGGCTTCAAGGGCAAGCATGACGGAACATATTTTGAGTGATGACGACCTTGATGGGCTGTCTTTCAAAAAGGCCAATCACAGCACCATTTCACAAGAAAGAACACCTCCTATTGATGAGTTTGTCTCTGTTCATGGTGTTGATGCATTACAGCCTCAGGTTGCTGCATCGTCTCCTGTTAGCCCTGTTGTTACTGATGTTGTCACCACTCCTCAGCAGAATAAGAATCATGATCTACTAGCCGATTTGACATTCTCAGAAGCGTTTGAAGATAACGAGATCCCAGGGAGCGACTTTGACGATGTTCCCAACAGTGATGACCACGATTCTCGTCTATTCGAGGAGACTCTCGAGGAAGTTCGTCGGGCGAAGGCTAAGAGGCACAGTTCAGTTGATTCGAATGGTACTGAAGGAGTCGAAGCGCCAATAAAGTCTCATGCTGATCAATTACTCGATTTCGATGCCTATGAGGACAACGAGACAGATGACAGAAATGATCTGGGTTCCCTTCAACCTTTCCAGGATGCCGCTGATGCCATGCAAAGACAGTACGATGAGGATCCATCATTCGAGCTGGAAGTCACGGCCAGAGAGGGTGAGGTGTTGGGTAAGAAAAGAGCTGGTGCCATCAATAGATCAGCGAAGCCCAAGAAGCCGAAGACTTCGAAGGTAGTGAAGGAGAGCACTACACTAAATAAAAGGCTTGACATTGCACACATGCTGAAGGACCGATCAAAGAAGATGGCTGGACCAGCCGGCAACAAAACCATCGACATCAGTGAAATCAGGTCATCACAAGTGATCGATCTGGTTGATCAAAGTCAAGGGACACAGTCAGGATACTCGAGTAAACCTCAAACGCGTATCCCGAAATATTCACCTAAGATGGACAAACTTGCGCCAGCGCAGTTTGGCCCTAGCGATGGCTTGCTTAGCGCCGAGGAGTCAAGAACGTTCCTAAGTGAGTACTACATCTCTGAGTTTGAGCCTGTTGTGTTGGATCCACGCATTTCTACAAGATTGAACTGCTACGGGAAGCTTTCACATGTGGCCCCTTGTAAGAGATTTGTTAGCTTCATGGCCCTGTGCTCTCCAAGGGTGAAGAAGAAGTTGAACAAGTTGATAGCAGAACATGCTGAGAGGGCTGAAAAGCCGTACAGAGACGAAATCTCCCCATCGGACATCATTGTGAAAGAGCACGATGTTGAGTATGTTGAGAAGGACGGTGGGTCGGAGACAGTGGATGACGATGATCCTGTGCTAGATGTTCACACGGATGGCATTTTGGACCAGGATGCTTCTCGAGAGTTTCCCAGTACTGTCTCTTTGCTCAGTGATGACGATGATGACTTCAAATTCCTTTGAACAATGATTAAATGCACAATATGAATGAGAACTTCATTACTGTAGCGTACGTTTGGTACCGGTATGGGACATCCGCGCATGCCCTAGCTCTCCTTGGGGAAATTAAAAAAAAAAAAAAAAAAAAAAACCCT
>JAJLRQ010000180.1:0-34328 GCA_030567115.1 Petasospora euphorbiae
GCTCTATTTAATGACGTTTCATGAATATACTGTATGATGTAACATTATCAATCAGACTGCAATCGTATGTAGAATCGACGACATATGTATTATAGTGACAAAGTCTTCGGTCAGCGAATGTTGCCCCGGCAACCAGCCTAGGTTTTCGCAGCTTTTTTTTTTTTTTTAAAGAACTTATGTGGCGTGTATCAGCTATAAAGATAACATCCGTGCTCAGAACCAGGTTTTAAATCACAGCTGCTATAAAATGCACCGACTCGTCATCTCTGTAAACTCATAATCATAATCATTGATTTCCGCAGCAAAAAAATTAGTTGAAGAAACAGAGCACTCATGCTGGGGGTCGAACCCAGAATCTTCTGATTAGAAGTCAGACGCGTTGCCATTACGCCACACGAGCTCGGTTTTGATTTTGAAAATTCCCTGTTTGAGTGATTGTGCTATCTGGAAATACCACTGTAATGCCATATAGCAGAATCGACACGGTTTGAGACGCTTTTATAAAGATCATGTTATTTGATAGCAGACTATAAGGTTGCAGAGTTAGTTTCGGGTAGCAATAAGCTATATATGTCTACTTTAGGATCAAATCACTGCTGTACAGCGATTCTATATTTCGTCATGACTCTCAGAACGTACATAGTACTCAGTTTTTGTATCGTGTATTCTAGACTAACTACCACAGATATCATATATAATTACGGTAGTGATGGGTCACGAATATGCGTGAGACCCTTCATCGGACCACATGTTTGCAACCCAGTTTGCACAACCAATTCTGTCTTCTTTACTTGGCTTTGATTATTGAAGTTCATCATTGAGTATATTTTATTGCATTCAGATCCTCAAAGAAAATCCAGAGTCCTGAAAAGGGCCTCAAATCCCGATAGAGGTTATTTCACTCGAACACTTAAATATTTATGATAATCATTCCATCATCTATGAGGTGTTGTCAAGGTGGTGTTTGGATGATTGTGTGTGGTGTTTGGATGTTTATACTTAGATGTTGTGATGTTACGCTTTAAAGCTAGCATGATAGATTACGCTAGATCATATGCAAACAGTTAGAGAATGATTCGTAGCTTCCTGTGTACCAAACATTTAAGTTCAATTCATCTTCACTGCCAGACTAACCCTATTTACTCTCCCTTGCAAGGGCCCATTGTATTGACCCGTGACTTGATGGCAGTGATTTCGTCTGTTTTCATGAAACGCGGGAAAAAGAGAGCCAGCGGCGTACGTAGATTCGGAAGTTGAAGCAACTGATAACACAACTTCACGGGCAATCTTGGGATTTAAAGCGAGAATTCATAGTTCTGAACTTCAACAACAACAGACGTTAATACCGAACTAAGTTTTTGTGTCTCAGCCTGCCGCAATCAATCGATATTTCAAGTAAACAATACCCAGATCCTTATTGCCCCAACACCCCAGCACACTCATATACACCGAGTTCTTCAACAGCACCCTTAAAGACTAAACCACAGCAAGAATGTCAGCTTCGACTGGAGACTTCCTCAACAAAGGTGTTGAACTGGTCCAGAAGGCCATCGAGGCGGATACAGCTACACGATACGAGGAGGCTTACCAATTGTACTATAATGGCCTCGATTACCTCATGCTCGCAATCAAGTACGAGAAGAACCCTAAGTCCAAGGAGCTGATCAGAGCCAAATTCACAGAGTACTTGGGGAGAGCCGAGGAACTGAAAGAGCACCTGGACAAGAAATAGAAGCAGAGTGAGGTGAGTTCAAACGGTACTGCCTCCAAGAAGAAGGGCGAAGGTAACGACGAGGACGATGACGATGCTGAAACCAAGAAGCTGAGAGGTGCACTCTCTGGAGCTATCTTGAGTGAGAAGCCAAACGTGAAGTGGGAGGATATTGCCGGTTTGGAACCGGCTAAGGAGGCCCTGAAGGAGGCTGTGATTTTGCCCGTGAGATTTCCACACTTGTTCACAGGAAAGAGAAAACCGCTTTCAGGTATTTTACTTTACGGACCCCCAGGTACAGGTAAATCTTACCTTGCCAAGGCTGTTGCAACGGAGGCCAACTCCACATTCTTCTCTGTGTCATCCTCAGACCTTGTGAGTAAGTGGATGGGTGAGTCTGAGAGACTCGTCAAGCAGCTGTTCAACATGGCTAGGGAAAATAAGCCTTCGATCATTTTCATTGATGAAGTTGATGCACTCTGTGGACCAAGAGGGGAAGGTGAAAGTGAAGCTTCAAGACGTATCAAGACAGAGCTGCTAGTGCAAATGAATGGTGTTGGTAACGACTCGTCCGGAGTGCTGGTGCTGGGTGCTACGAACATTCCATGGCAATTGGATGCTGCTATCAGACGTCGTTTCGAGAAGAGAATCTACATTGCCCTTCCAGATGAGCCAGCTAGAGCCAAAATGTTTGAGCTGAACGTTGGCAACACACCTTGTGACATGTCTTCGAAGGACTACAAACTGCTAGCCGAGATGACTGATGGCTATTCTGGTGCTGATATTGCTGTTGTTGTGAAGGATGCGCTGATGCAACCAATCAGAAAGATCCAGAGCGCAACACATTTTAAGAAAGTGGACGAAAAGATGCTCACGCCATGCTCTCCAGGTGACGAAGGTGCCATTGAAATGAACTGGATGCAGATAGAGGCCGATGAGCTAAAAGAGCCAGAACTGACAATAAAGGACTTCATTAAGGCCATCAAGACCACAAGACCAACTGTGAATGAGGATGACCTGAAAAAGCAGATCGACTTCACCAACGACTTTGGTCAAGAGGGTAACTGAGTTCGCTGAGGATACACGAAGTTATTACACATATGCATAATCAGAAGAAGAATTGTAGCTGTTATTCATCGACCTAGTGCGTCCTTAAATGTGTCTGATATCAGAAACTTCGGGAACGAGTCATACTCCAACATTTTGAGTATCTGGTTACTGACTTGGTCCAACATCGGGAAAAGTTTCATCAAAAGTGATAACGAGCGAGCCAATTCCTGAGTAGATGGTATTACTGCTGCTTGTAGAGGAGAGCATTCATTATTGGAAGAAATCTCAATACCCAGTTTCTTGTTATTCATCGAACGTGGTGATTTGGCTTTTGTTTGTTGAAAAGCATCGGTGGGTGGTAGAGACATTGGCATTTGTATCGAAGACTTGGGTGACTGTCGCACATGGGCTCTTTCAGGAGAGGAAGGCACAGACACCGAGGATTTGCAATCATTTTCACTGAAATGTAATTTCAGGGGAGATGTGGTGTGAAGAACAGCATTTGTAATCTACTCTCTGAGCATATGATCGATGTTCAGCTGATAAGGTGCGCCAAGAGCGATGTATGACGAGTACACGTTATAAGCCAAATCCAAGCACTCCTTGATGAGTCGAACGATGGCTTTCTTTGAAGACTTCCTTGATTCATGGGATTCAAGACTCATTATGCTTTTCAACATGGCCATTTTCTTGCTAAACTGTCGAATCTCCAGATAGACATCTAGATTCTCTGCACAGTACTCCTGTTCCAAGTGAAGCCTGAACAAATATCTCAAACCGGCGTCGCTGAATACTGTCTCGATGGTAATTTGCTGCTCATCAAACTTTTGCGATCGAGCATCAGTGAAAGCGACATTGATCGTGTCAACAATGGCTTCGCTGGACGCTGTGATTCCATCAGTATCGCCGAGTGCAACTTGAAGTGACAGCTTCTCACCTTCGTGGGTTTCCCAACGGCAGATGCTATATCCCTTCTTGCTTAGAGTAAAGTAAGCCGTCTTGGAAGGTGCAATCTGATTCTTGGTGGTGGCAGTAGATGGAGTAAGGATGATGGGCTCCATTAAGCCATACTTGAAGAACAGACCCAAAACATTGATGGCATCCACTGAGTACATTATGTCCGTACAATCCATCAGCCACTGCCATGCACTCTTGGATGAGAAGCAATATTTGATAACAACATCATCTCCAAACCTGGTGTTCTCAGATAGCCTGACACCTTTGTCTGAGACGTAGTATTGAACGTGTGCATCCGATTCAGGGTTGGTGAAGAACATGTGAACCAAAGGACTCTCTCGCTTGTGCTTCTTGATCAGTTTCACCTATGACTTACCCGGAACAACACCATTTTTTATTGTTGGGAGCTCAAATGCCTGTCTCTGGAGATTGGAAAATTCAAACTCATCATCAGTTTGCAGTCTGTGCTCCAAGCTGGGGATTTCATCTGGCGGATTCTGCGGGCTCCAAACATTAGGTACATCGCCCAGGAATCTTATGAACAAGAGATTCACAAAGTACTCAGAATATGTGATGTTATCTGTGATGATGGAACGCTCAAACAGGAACAGATCCATCGAGTTGAGGTCTGAGTGTACTATCGTGGGACATGCTACCAAGTCCTTCATAACCTGAGGTGACTGCACTGCATGTAGTTTTATCCCGTTAACTTTACAGTAAGTTTGTACAATGGCAACTCCTTTTGGCGTTGGCTGGAGTGAAACTCTGTCCTTCGGTTCAGCTCTTGTGCGATCTGCTGGTGAGTGGAGCAGCTTGGCTGCCATGAACGTTTTGATTAAGATCACTGCGAGATCAGGCTTGATGCAGTATGAAACAGTTGTACTGGTAGATGAGGATTCTATACTGAGGGATAACTCACCCATCACAGAAATAGCCTCCACTGGCATGAAAGTAAAAGGATGGTTCTTGTTGAAAAAGTTGATCATGCCGGCTTTACTCTTAGACTTCTCCTGTAGTGACAAATTGATTATCATCAAGGAATATATGGTCTTGATATCTCGAGTAAACATGTTTCCATTGGGCCGTTTGTCAAACTTTCTAGAAACAGCTTCGTGCAATGTGAGACGTGTTTGATCATGCTAAAGGGATTGGTCAGTCATGGTCAATGTAGCACTCATTGGTGGCAGTCAACGCCGTGACCTAACTTATTCTTCAGACGGAAGGATCGGATAGTGAGGAATTTAACAGAGTGAGCAAGTGAAAAAGTTCAAATTGAACCAGACTTTAATATTTATGTGTGTGGAGGCCCAATAACGCTGCACCTATGTTGTTTTTGAGATGAGGCTCACGGGAAAGATGATTCTCCGGGCTCTAAAGCCTCTTGAAACAGACACAGACTCTAGAACGGCTCACATCGGTCCTAGGTTCATATTCAACCAGAAATCTGTAACTGTAGGAGGTCCACAGTTCTCGGCATTAAGTGGCATGGCAATACGATATCTGAAACATGAGAGACGCTGTAGTGTAAGTGCAGCAAACTCCCAACATCCCTGTCACACTACAACGGGGTTGCGCAACATCAACCGAACAGATGAAAAGGTGGACACTAATCTTAATGAATACGATGACTAGCTTTAGTTTTATAAATTGAATTCTGCGCCGATGATTCAAGCCTAGCGAATAAAATGCGGAGAATTCGCTTTCCCCGGGTCTATTGTTCTTGCCCGATTGGGATACCAATGGGCCAACATCAAACACGGAAGCTGCCACTCCACTGCCTGTTTCAGATGGATAATTTGAGAGAACTTTTATTACAACCTTGTCCATGTCTTTACCGGCTTGTGCGTCGTAACTATGCGTCTCAGCTCATCCAGCGTCAATTCCACATGCCACATCCTCGTCTCAGAGGTGCTGTTGGCGAACTCACTCTTAGAAGATCCGGAACCAGGGACCGTCAAATAACCCAACTCAATCAGCGACTCCCAAGATCTCTTACATGCATCTTTCGACCAAGTCTTGAACCCAGTACTGGCAACAGCTCCAAATCCTGTGGCTGAGGTCACAGTGTTTCTTTGCGCCTTGATCTGAGCCACATACTCTTCGTAAACAATATTGAGATTCACCATGGGGATGTCAGTTTTGGCAATAACACGAGCTGCACTAACAAGCAAGAACATCTCAAGGTCAGACATCGAGTTTACAGTCTGAACAAATGAGGCACGGGCTTGGTTAATTGCGTACTTACCAAAGTTGGTATCATTGAAACGCGGCTCTTCAAGGGACAACTTGGCGATGGCGTATATGCACTGGTTCTGGAACTCCTTAACGTTCCCTGTCGAGAGGTGGATGTAATGCATTGCACGCCGCAGAAAAGTGTCATCCTGTGCCAATTGGAGAATATCCTTGTTCCAATCAACTTCATAATCGTTCTCCGCATCATCAACCAATAAAAGTTTTACACATGCGTCCATAAACTTCTCGAGAGAGAGCTTTCTGAAATGAAGGGTACGCTGTGAGAATCTTGATCTCACACGCTTCTCCAGTAGCTCTTTGAAAGTGAACTTTGAGGTGAAACACATCACACAAACTGGCGTTTGGCTATTCTCCGCGAGGTCAAAGAGGTTGTATAGCAATGTTTGTCTTGTCTGTTCAGCATACGCATCCACATCATCGATACAAAATACAACCGGATGTCTAATCTTTTCAGCCCCTCCTCCTCCTAGCTGAACCTCATCTGACAAAACCTTCAGAACGTTGTCAAATGTATTTGAAATGGATTTTCGACTGAGTAGTTCACCAACTTCCAGATCTTTCAAGTTAACATTGTAGATTCTTGAGATCTCAGAGTCTAACTACTCTGCAATCGATCGAACTGCCTGGATGTCTGTGCTTTGCACCAATCCGTGGATGTTGATAGAGATGAAATCCTTATCTGCTGGCAAGCCTCCACGAACCCGATTCATTGCCGATTGGAATGCAGCAGTCTTTCCAGAATTCTTTGGACCAAATACTACGCACGAGTGCGATTCTCCCTTGTCAATAACAGCGCTGATTGTCTTCTCAAGCTCCTTAATTTTGTCATCCAAACAATACGGCCCTTCATCAGACTTTCCGTGCAGTTTGGACAGCAGCTTAACTTTCAGCTTGTTGATTTGTCTTCTGTTAACAAGTATACCCTACTGAGGAGCTTGTGAAGCATCAGGGATCACGGCCTTATCGGTTGAACCGTCTGGCCTCGCCAATGGCACTTGGCGACTGTCGTCTTCCAGCTTAACTTGCTCACCAAAGCCCACTGGAGCGGACGTGGCGTCATAGAAAACATCATCCTCGTCACTATCACTGTCATCATCAGAGATGTCGATAACAGTTGATAGCACAGTTTGTTGTATGCTGTTGTGTGGTAGATGATCAGACGGCTATGTGGTCTCGTCATTATCGATGAGCTTTGCAGGACTTGAGCCTTCTGGTGCTGACTGAACATTCTCCACTTTGAGAGAGACGTCAAGATCACGTTTCAGAGCTTTCTTTGGGCTTTTGGTAACTTCCTATGTAGCTTGTGAATCAACCACCTTCACTTTGGTGCGTTTCCGAGGAGCCTGGGCTTTCACCGATGTTGTGCCCTTCTTAGTAGCTTTTTTTGGTGCAGGCTCAGAGACCTGTGAGTCGAAATTGATCAATTTGAGCTTTGAAAGAGGTGGAAGTGACGGGACAGACAACCTTTGTACGCTACTGTTGTTTGATGTCAGCAGCTTGAATGATGAGGGCGGCGGTTGAGACGAAAGACTGAAGAGCTTTGGAGCCTTTACAGGTCTCTCAACTTGTGGGGCCGCTGGTGCAGGTCTTTTCACTGTTTTAGACGACAACTGTGAAGATTGCGAAGATGGAATCAATGGGATTGGCCTTGTCGAGGGTTTGATGTCAACTGTGCCGAAAGTTTTAGTGAGCAGTGGGATCTTCTTTAACGATAGCATCTTGAAGCCGTTAAAAGGAGGCAATGATGGCACTGATGACGCTTCACGCTTCACTGACGAGGAGCCCACTGACCTCTTTTTGTCCGAATCCTCCTTAGCCTCGGCAGCTTTCCCATTACTCTCCACTAGACGTGAGTTCTAGACGAGTGTATGTGGCTAGGCGGTGATGTTGGCGCGTCTCAACGTGGGGAACTCTCCAGCGGTGTCCACAGCGATCGTCTCCTGGGATTTCCCTTGCGGGGTGTTCCCTTTCGACTGGTCAGACGACATCGTAGATATAGCAGAGTTGTAAGAGGGAGCTTTCAGCTTTGGCTACACGAACCCGCAAAAGTTGTTTATCAGTTGACTGATGTGATGCCAAAACATCAGATCGTCTCAGCCAAAATGGTAGTGTGTGGTGTCCGGGTGTTTATGGGGCTTTCTCTCCACGATTTCTTGTGGCCAGACACTTACGAGCCAGAGATCAGACGGAGATCATCAGGTTGCTGTTTTGAATAGCGACATCATACACAGGAAATGTCATCTGTTACGTACAAGCACGACCAATTGCCGCAGAGCGTCATTACTCTGCTCCAGCAGGGCAAGTTTGTGCACTTGGGGACTGCCAACACGCAGGGTATTCCTGACGTTGCCCTCATGAACTACTACTATCTCGCATCCAATGAGCTTTACGAACCGGAACCAACCGAGGAGGGCCCTTCAGTGGATGCCGAGTCCAAAGAGCATACATACATCATTTTGGCTACCAAGAACACGTCATCGAAATACCACAACATTGCGGAGAACCCAAACGTGTCTCTGCTTTTCCACGACTGGACCACCGCAAAGAACATCTACAAGAACGACAGCTCGACCCAGACCACACAAGACCAGAAGTCCAACCTGTTCAAGATGCTCCAAAACCTCAATCAGACCGAGATGAGCGAGGTCAGCGCTACTCTATCTGGAAAGGCGAAGATTGTCACGAACGAACAGGAGCTGGGGTATTACAAGAACAAGTTGCTCAAGGAGAACCCAGATGCGGAGGTGTACATCGCTGGTGACGAGAACTCGATTGTTCTTGTGAAGATCACCAGTGCCAAGGTCTGTGACACACAAAACCACCAGGAATATTACCAGTGAGTCTTACGATGCTACACCTTGTGATGGGTTGCGCTCCGCCATCTGAGGGGCGGTCACGGCTTCACTACGCCTCCCCACGATGCTGTTTTTTCAAGTGATATTTAGGTTGAGAAGTCGTACACAAATCATTACAAGAACTTTACCTCTAATCTAAAAGCTGCTCAGTGTGCTTGTTTAATTGCCCACTATGTGTTGAAAGACCCTCGGAACTTGCGTAGACACCCTCGGTTGTCACCACATTGTGTGGTCCGTAACGGCTCGGTTTTTTTTCAGCGTTGTTGGTTGAAGTGAGCGCTGACACCATAGGAAACTAAGAGCAGAACATAGCACATTTAAGACCTTCAAATACCAGAGAATTGTTCAAATCAACAATGTCAGACGACTTGCAGGAACAGCAGCCAACTATCGTCATCAACGGTAACTTGAACGACGAGCAGGACGCCGAGATTGTGTACGAGCACGAGCAGCACGAGCTCCGTGATGAGTCTGATGCCGAGGACGCTCAGGACGAGATGCCTCAGAAGAAGGTCCAGTTCGACATCCAGGACGACCAGGAGGAGGCCGAGCAGCGTCAAAGAGACTTTGAGGCTGGTGGCGGTTTGCCAGAGCAGCCAGAGAACCCAGACTTCTCCAAGCTCACACCGCTCTCCCCAGAGATCATCAACAGACAGGCCACCATTAACATTGGTACCATTGGTCACGTCGCCCACGGTAAGTCCACCGTCGTGAAGGCCATCTCCGGTGTCCAGACCGTTAGATTCAAAGACGAGCTCGAGCGTAACATTACCATCAAGCTTGGTTATGCCAACGCTAAGATCTACAAGCTTGACGATGAGAACATCCCAGAGACCACCCGTTACAGATCCTTCTCCTCCGACAGAGAAATTCACCCAAAGAGTGAAGTTCCAGGCTCCGATGCCCGTTACAACTTGGTGCGTCATGTTTCCTTCGTCGACTGTCCAGGTCACGATATTTTGATGAGTACTATGCTTTCTGGTGCCGCAGTCATGGACGCTGCGTTGCTTCTCGTTGCCGGTAACGAATCATGTCCACAGCCACAGACATCTGAGCATTTGGCCGCTATTGAGATTATGAAGCTCAAACACGTTATCATCTTGCAGAACAAGGTCGATTTGATGAGACCAGACTCTGCTCTTGAGCACCAGAAATCCATCTTGAAGTTCATCAGAGGTACTATTGCTGATGGTGCCCCAATCGTCCCAATTTCCGCTCAGTTGAAGTACAACATTGACGCTGTCAACGAGTTCATCGTTAAGACGATTCCAATCCCACCTAGAGACTTCTCAGCTTCTCCAAGATTGATTGTTATTCGTTCCTTCGATGTCAACAAGCCAGGTGCTGAGATCGACGACCTTAAGGGTGGTGTTGCCGGTGGTTCTATCTTGACCGGTGTTTTCAAATTGGGAGATGAGATCGAGATCCGTCCAGGTATTGTCACAAAGGATGACAATGGTAAGATCTTGTGTAAGCCAATTTTCTCCAACATTGTTTCCTTGTTTGCTGAGCACAACGATTTGAAGTTCGCCGTCCCAGGTGGTTTGATTGGTGTTGGTACCAAGGTCGACCCTACACTGTGTCGTGCTGACCGTCTTGTTGGTCAGGTTGTCGGTGCCAAGGGTCACTTGCCATCCATCTACACAGACATTGAGATCAACTACTTCCTCTTGCGTCGTTTGCTCGGTGTGAAGACTGAGGGTTCCAAGCAGGCCAAGGTGCGCAAGCTTGAGGCTAATGAAGTGTTGATGGTTAACATCGGTTCCACAGCTACCGGTGCCCGTGTTGTTGCCGTCAAGGCCGATATGGCTAGATTGCAGTTGACGTCCCCAGCCTGTACCGAGGTGAACGAGAAGATTGCCTTGTCTAGACGTATCGACAAGCACTGGCGTCTTATCGGTTGGGCTACAATCAAGAAGGGTACCACTTTGGAGCCACTGTCCTCTTGATTTCTTCCCTTTCTCATGTCATCTCCATATCATAATTGTGCTTTTAGCTCATCTGTACACTAATACAACTAAAAAGTAAACTACAAGTTTTAATGTAGAGCATCATTGTTCATCAACATGAGCGAATCACAAAACACCGGCTTTTGCATCAATCGCTGCTCATTGACCAATCACTAGAAAGATACTCTTGATGTTGCTAGCCAACTGTCCTTGACACTCATCACCAGAACCTCGTTCTTAGTTTAGCATGGATACAAACTTAACGATGGAGCTAGCACAATACACGTAGTTTACATACATAGCAATACATAGCAACAAATCGTGGAGTCTCAATGAGGAAGTCAACATTATCTACATCCGTACACCACACCATGCCTGTCACAGGCTCGGAACAACTTCATCAACAACACCTGCATTGGACCTCTTCGTCGATTCGTTCTTCAGAGTACGATAGTAGCCAAGCTAAACAAGATGGACCTCTCACAGATCTTAGATGGGACACCGGAGCCTCCGATTGTCTCGCTCACCACAACTCAGAACACATCTGGAGACTACTGGCTCCCCGTGCCGATGTGTGAATACCAAAAACAGCTGACCGATCAGGTCGTCTCTTTGCATTACTCTGATATTTTGAAGTACTTTGAGACCGACGACAAAGACCAAGCACTGCTAGACTCCCTGGAGGTGCTGTACTTAAACTCGCAGTTGGTCGCTACCCACCCATATCTGCTTATCACGCATTACTTCCCCAAGACACTCACCTCAAAGGACATCCCAAACAATCTATGTGATACATCTGGCAAATTTCAGGTTCTCAGGGACTTCATTGCTTTGATTCACAAGCAGCCTCTGCAGGTGGCTGTTGTTGCACGCTCTGGGCGTACTTTAGATCTGGTGGAGGCTCTACTACTGGGAACACAGTCTGGAATTACTAGACATTCAGGCCCATATTTGAAAGACCCTACCAAGAACAACAAGGGAAAAGTACTCATGACACATATTATTCCATCAGACGCACCAGGATTCCTCATCGATAGCCAATTCGATATGGTGATTGCCCTTGATATCACACCACGTCCAGAGTTCTTACAAAAACTGAAGAAGACAGATAAGACCCCTACACTTAGGTTTGTCAGCGCTCATTCAATTGATCATGTTGCATTGCATTATCGCTCTCTACATGAGAGTAAAACAAGGGAGTACTTGGAGGATGTAACAGCCGCAGTTGTGGTCTTGCGAGACAGAGTTGGTGTGCTATCACCAGACTTGAGACCAATCTACGCTAAAAAGCTAAACTATCTGAGTGGCTGGGTCAAGGATTTCGAAAATGCCGATTGGCCCTTGCCGGAGATGGAGAAGATTCCAAAGTTTGACTCGGCAGACGTGGAAAAGTCTTTGTTGAGTGAGTTCATGTACAACCAAAAGAAAGTGGCGAAAGGCGAAGTGAAGGATTACTATGAGACCAAAAGGTTGCAGGGGGATTACACGACTAATCCATTGAGAGATGTAAATTTTGGTATCCTTTAGTCCAACTCAAACTACACCGACTCAATGACACACAGATTAATCTAGGAGTTCCAAGGTACATTCCATAAGTACGAGCAGCAGGTGGAAGAACTTGAGAATTTCGACCGATTCAAGAGAGCACAGACAGTATACACGGTACAGGATGAGGCCAAACTGCTGGTAGACGTTGATCACATCAAGACTAGACTGGAGATTGCCAATGGCAAAGCTGAAAAGTTCATCAGTAGAGCTGAGGAGAGTAAGAAGCATATTGCCGAGTTGGAGGAGCAGGTTTCAAAGCTTAACACCAATCCAAAAATGCAAAAGATCGAGAAGCTGAAGGATATGTTGGTGAAAGAGGAGGCCAAAAAGAAAAGTCTTGTCACAGAAACTGAGTACATGACGAAAGAGATTGACAATGCCAGCAAAGCTATCGAGGAGGCCACAAAGGAAAAACAAACTCTGATGGAATTAATCTCACAGAATCAACAGAAACTTGATGAGTATTGGGACGGATATACTGAAGAGCAGTTGGACCAAAAGAGATACATTGAAGTCCAGGAGAGACTGGGCTTCCTGAAGATGCAGATAGAGGAATCCCTCGTGAAGCTACAAAACAGCAAACCTCGAGTTGAGAAGCGCAATAGTCCGATTGTTAAATAACTAAAATAGATTAATGCATGATGTCTTTGAAGCTCAATTGAAGTTTAGTGCATATGCTTAGACTGCATCGTCTCTCTGCCACAGTTTGACGGAGCGATCCCAACCACAACTGACAATGTAATCATCACATACATCGATACCCATAACTTTCTCTGTACCGGGAAGCTCCTTGATGGAGATCCAGCTATCGCAACTGAACATCTTGATGTTACCGTCATATGAGCTCGACACCAGAACGTCGTCACCAAATTTGACTTCACTGACAATCTTGTTGTGAGCCGGTATCGTCACGAGTTCCTTGGTCATTCTCAAATCCCATACCTTAACCATACCATCAGCAGCACCTGTTGCCAAGTGTACACCATTGTTTCTCCAATCGAGTCCATAAATGGGCTTGACATGTCCACTCATGATGAAAACGGATTTCCCCAGTCTGAGATCCCAAACGTGGCCTATAGCATCCAGGCCTGCAGAGGCAACCAGTGCACCATCTGGATGAAAACCCACAGTGTAAACTTCTTTCGAATGTCCCTCCTGAATCATCAGCTCCTGAGACGTATTGACATCCCAGAGTCTCCATGTTGTGTCGAACGATGCTGAGGCGAGCCATTTGCCCAGTGGATGGAACTTACAACGTACAACACGATTTGTATGGCCGTCGAACGTGCTTAGAGGGTTTTCGGACCCTATTTTATGAATGCTGATGGTGTCTCCGGCTGATGCAAAGACATCTGTGTCCTTTGGGTTCCAGTCCAGTCCACCGATCTTACCCTGAACCGGCTCAAATTCAGATCTGATGGACAGCGAATTCTTGTCTATTAGTTTGATCTCGCCGGACCATGAACCCGATAAAATCTGCTGTGGATTCTGCTTGTTAATGGAAACGATCGAGACCGGTCGGTCTGCTGTTATTTGGGAGCCAGAAAGCTCGTATGCCTCGTATTTGCTGTTCTTCTACCTTCTTGAAGTGAGGTGCTTGAGCATCGAGTGCTGTGAAAGTTCTCTGAGTTTCTGTAGCCTTTGTTTGCTCCTTCCAATAGAGTCAAGAGTGATCTCCTTTCTGACGGCGTAAAGCTCCTCAGAGATTGGCGTGTAGAACTCTTCGTCATCGTCATCCTCCATATCCTCATCATCGTCTTCTGCGATTCCGTAGTCACCGCTCTCTAGCAAACTCTGCACATCGAGCTGACGCTCGATAACCAAGGCCAAAAGTCTGTCTCGTCTGTCAGCTTTGTCCTCATCGGTGAGAGATGCAGGCTCACCAATCTGTTCCAGCATTTGCATGACCTGTTGATCGTCTGTGGGAACGAGTGAACTGTTTTGCAGACGCTTGTGCTCCAGTTGCTGGAGAAACTCGCCCACATGGACACCATCTGACTAGTACGAGTTATCGACTCGTAAGTCTTGTAGCTCGACCATTGCTTGTGACACTTGCTTTACTTCTATTGTTTCAAACTGGACGCCAAATCGTGCGAGTGTATGTGTTGGAGAGGAACATCTCTTCAAGCATTTGCGTTTTGTCTTAAGTGGCCATAGGGTTTTACTACGCAAATTAATAAGCGGAACCGGTTTGAGCGCCGCCCGGCCAAAACTCCAGCTCACAAATACCACAACTCATCACCACTTTGGTCATAATTGTTATGTAACTGAGACTGAAAAGCGTATAAAAGATGGTTGGATTCCACAAGGAGAAGCATATCAGCTACATCAAGACGCTTGATACGTCCAACAGAGACTTCGCGTACCACCTCACGGAGCACCTTCGCCTCAATGGAACATACTGGGGCCTCACGGCTCTTTCCCTCATGGACTCTAAGTCGACGTTTGACAAAGACGAAGTGGTGAAGTTCGTGCTCAGCTGCTGGTGCGAAGATGGTGGGTTTGGTGCATTTCCTAAACACGATTCACATCTGTTAAGCACACTGTCCGCTCTCCAGATTCTATTGATTTACGACTCCTTGGATGTGATTGATGACAAGAAGGACAAGATCAAGCATTTCATTATGGGCAACAGGCTGCAAAATGGTGCATTCCAGGGTGATAGATTTGGTGAAGTGGATACACGATTTGTGTACACAGCCATTCAATCACTGGCTATCCTGGGAGAACTGGACAAAGACATCATTGACGGAGCGGTTTCGTATATTCAACAATGTGCAAACTTCGATGGTGGATATGGTCTGTGCCCTGGCGCAGAGTCTCATGCTGCTCAGGTGTTCACGTGTTTGGGAGTGCTCGCTATCTGTGGAAGACTTGATCTCGTCGATTCAGACCTGACAGGATGGTGGCTAAGTGAGAGACAATTAGAAAGTGGAGGTTTGAACGGAAGACCAGGTAAACTGCCCGATGTTTGTTACTCATGGTGGGTCTTGTCGTCGCTTGCAATCATCAAAAAGCTACACTGGATCGACTTCGAGAAGCTGAGAGAGTTCATCATCGAATCCTAGGATGAAGTGGCTGGTGGAATCAGTGATAGACCAGGAAACCAGGTCGATGTCTTCCATACACTGTTTGGAATTGCAGGCCTTAGTTTGATGGGCTATGAGAACTTGGAGCAAGTTGACCCTATCTATTGTCTACCTACAGATGTGTCACAGAAGATCAGAAAGTGGCCATATAATGATGCTCAGAAATAAAGTTCCTTGATCTCTGCCTTTCGGCTTGTCATGCCGTACTCAATGTAGTTGATTTTTCTCTTGTTGATCAGGACACCAGCATTCAAGCATTTGCAGCCGTGATATGTCACATCGAAGGCTGGTGTTGTTGGATCTGACACCACGAGAACGTTTGGTAATGGCGAGAGTTGAAGAGTGTGATCCAAGTGCCACAACACCGGCTTCAAAGTCTTTGGAAACGGCGATAAGTGGCCCTGATCAAGGACGGTCTTTACCAACTTTCTAGCCTCCTCTATACGTGGTGGCAGGTTTTCCAGCCTGTCAATTTTGGATCTCTTTGAGGCGTTGGCATCATCGTCATTGTCATCATCGAACACAGCAAGCTTGTCCTCCTCCTTCTGCTCAACTATTGGGAAGACAACACTGTTCCTTCTAAACCTTGATCCCATATCATCTCTCGTAATGACAAGTTCCTGTGATAAATAAACCATTCGTGTTGGGTTTGATGCCCACTGAACACTTCTTGCAACACGATTTAGTCTGTTTCCAAAAAGCTTTGGGATCTTTTGTTTAGGCCAGACCGGTGACTACCAATGGTCGTTTTCTCCAGGTATGAACACCAGCGACACATTACCAGCAATGATGGGATGTCTCTCCAACACTTCTGCAAGCGAGTCGAATAATGTTTTATATGCTGCTGTCGGTAAGGGTGTCGATGCAAACGAACCGTTGAACACGATGGATATAGGGAGATCATTCTCATCTTCGCTCAACTTGGCCAATAGCTTATCGATACCATCAAGCGTCCGCAGATCATCGAGGAAACAGTCTGAACCCAGTATTACAATACGGTGATCAAATTCTCGCTCCATCAATCTTAGTCGCATTTGCAACTCCTTGTCCACTCTCAAGTTGGCGTGAATGCCCAGGAAATCGATGTTACCCACTGCATCCAATGTCTCTTGCCTCTTCTCTGCAGGTGGGTGACCCATGCTTGCGACGTAGAAGATTCCACCAGAATAAACACCATCACACAATATCATAGCTCCCGGCGTGTAGAACGACCCTGCGTTTGGTTCACACTGATCTATATTGATTTGAATAGAGTCACTTGGGTCTTCCAAGAACCAAGACCCATCAGCAAATCTCAACATGCCCAGTAGTAGGAATTGTTGATTATTACGTCCTAGTAAGTTTTTGATCTGTGTGATTGTTCCTGTGGACTCTGGCGTAGCGATTGAGGCAAATGGGTTCATGGCTCCATTTTGGAAGTGCTCGTTACGTAACAGTCGGTCACGGATGATGAAGTACCTGCGCCGCTGTAGATGAACGTAGGCGTCAACATTGGCACCTTGGAACGTTGATAGCGTTTCCAGATCCCTCACGTGTTCATACTGTTTCCTCTGCTGGTTGTAGCTAAAAAGTGGTTGTTCAAATGCGCTGATCAGCTTGAAGTACTCCCTCCAGTCAAATAGTTGATGCAACGGAGGCGGCGTCACACTTGTAGCTGGGCTTGTGGCGGAAGCTTGTGTCATTGGTGAGTCCTCCATGACATCAACGATGGTATCCGTTCTAACGGCTTCTTTGGCTCCCATCAGTAGCGAGTCCACGGAGACTTGATGAGCCGACTCCTTCATCGACTTCACTTCCAAGGCATCAAGTTCCCTCAGCACTTCACTCAAACCTTCCGAGTTCAAGAAGAACCCTCGCTCCTGCTCTTTCCACAACTTGGCCACATCCTCGAGGTACAATTGTGCTCGAGCAGACTTCCAATCAACTCCGAACTTGGGACCAACATGATCTGCCAGAGTCGATAACGCGTCCGACTTGATGTTGAGACCGTGCTTCTTTGATAAGATTCTGTACGCCAAAGGTCGCAGGTTCGACGGTTGAAGTTTAATGGGAAGAACAATTGGCTGCTCCATTATGTATGCTCGGAGATTCTACTCTTATACCGATTTGTACCACAACTCACTTCTCTCATCCCCAAAGAAGACTGAAGATGAGGAAGACGCGTGCCGGGTCGCGTTGCGATCTCGCGAAGGCCACTCGGTAGGGTAACCGTGCTCTGTTTACATTTTGTACTTTGGGTGAGGAAAAGTAAACAACACAGAGACAGCAAACTTCACCAACTTTCAAGTACGAACTTTCAGCAAGGCATCGAGCGTCAAGTGCAAAGACAGAGCACAGCGAGAACATGTTTGACACACTCAGCAAGGCGTGGACCGAGGTGGCTGACGAAACGGAGAACAGCGTCAGATTTTCACCCTCTACTCGTCGCATAAGACCAACAGAGCGATACATCCACTACGACAAACCCGCTCACCCCGTTTCAATATTGAAGAAAACAGCAATGGACCGAGTTAGGGGTGCTCCTTCGAGCTCATCGACCCTGAGAGCAAAGGGTTCTCCTCGCATATTGAAGCCAGTGTCACAGGACAGAGTCAACAAATTGAATAACGCCAGTAATAAGTCCGGCAACACCAGTGGGCTTTGGGGAGCGTTGGGTAAGTTGGGGAGGGTGTTCAAGTAGGACGACAGCGAAGTATCTGGTATGAAGAGCTACATGGAGAAAATGGTAGGCGGAGAGAATACTCGTGTACAGAGGCCAGCAGGTTTGGCCAAGTCTCGTTTGGAGTCCATCAAGCAGAGGGCTGAGCTAGTGAACCAACGTGCCTCCCGCTTCACACAAGACATCGGCAACTCACCTCCAAAGAAGAAACAAAGAGTTGTCAGTGCACCACCATTAGAGGCCAAACCTGTGATTAGGAAGATTCAGCTCAGGGACTTGTCAGATCTTGATTCCTCAAATGATCACATCGTGGAAAAGCTTCAGAGAAGACGCAGAGCTGCAACTACGTCGGGTGCCACAAGCACTCCTCGTGTTTCGGCACTGAAACAGCAAGCTAACAGCACACCAATGAACAATAATATTACCACATCGTTCAAAGATATGCCTTCATCACCAATGCGTCAGCCACATACCAACACGACGCCGCTCAACACAGATACTCCGGCATTTGCCAATGGTACCATGAACAACGACAGTGTCAACATCTCTCAGGCAACACTTACACATCTCACGAGGAAGCTTGAATTGCTCGAAAACACAGTAGAGTCCTTGAAGGATGAACTCAGAGCCTCTAACGAAAGGTCTCAAATCCTGGAGACTTCCCTGAACGAAGTCAAGAGAGAACAACAGCAGATTGACAACACGATACTGAAGAGCGAAGAGATGGAGAAGATCGAGGTATTTGAGCCAGCCAGTGTCAAGGAGAATACTCCTCTTGCTAAGCTGAAGAAGTACAACAAGACCGACTCCTAGACGATGGCTAAACCTGAGGAGGACGATGACGAATTTGAAGAAGTTAATCGCTCACTCTCTCCTGTCAAATTGGACCTGCACAAATTCAAGTACATTGAATGAAGCCAGATATGAACCCGCATAGAGAGCATGGAGACAAGTCAACTAGGATATAAGTAAACCACGGACATGTATTGGATATTTAACGGACAAGGCATTTGAGTTTGCAATTGTAGATTATATATAACTCGCGCTCCTCGATACACCAGTACAGAGTTACCAGACAATGCCAACATAATTCCATTGACGGATACTTGAATCCTGTGTGAACTACCATGCATATAGAAACTGAGTTGATCTGGGTCCACCTCACCTTTCCTAGGTTCCCCAGTATGGTAATTTCAGGTCATTCACCCCCAAAGCGTTCGTGCCCGGTCGCCGCGACTAACTCCAACACCAACGCGTTTTCACAAGACATGTACGTTGTAGCCAGAAGTTGCTGATACACTCAGCCTTCAATCACCAGTTGAACGAGAAACATCGAGGAAAATGACAGGAGCCGAACTCACAGCTGATGAACTTGCGCTTTATGACAGACAACTACGTGTGTGGGGAGCGGAGGGTCAAAACCGAATCAAGAACGCCAGTGTTTTGCTGATCAACATTAACGGCGTCGGTACCGAGGTCGTCAAGAACCTAACATTGGCTGGTATCGGTTCCTTGGAGCTCTGGGATCCAGCTGTGGTACAGGAGACTGACTTGAGTACTCAGTTCTTCTTGGCTGAGTCAGATCTGGGGAATCTGAAACTGGAGTCGATCTAGCCAAGAATTAAGGAGATGAATCCAAGAGTCAACCTGTCCATCAATACCCAGCGATTGGAATTTGACTTGGAGAAAACTGAGTACTTTGAGAAGTTCAACATTGTCATCGCCAACAACTTGTGCGCTAAAGATGTACACAACCTGAATATGATTACAAGGAAGCTCAACATCTCATGCTACATCACGGGTGTACATGGAATCAACGCCTACTACATGAGCGATCTGTTGATTGATATCACCACCTACACAGAGAAGAAGATGCCGATTGGAAGAAAAGTTGGACCAGTATCAGCAAACACAGAGTACATCAAGGTGACAACATCGTTGGACAGAGAGAAGAATCAGGTCAATGAGCATTTCACAGTGAAGTCGTCATACAAGAAATTCGAGGATGCCATGAACTCTGGAAACCTCTCCAAACTAACCAAGAGACAGAAGAAGCGTACCACACCGCTGATTGCTATTTTCTTTGCCCTGTACGAGCTCGAACTCGATAGCACAGAGGTCACACTGGACTCCTTGAAGAGCCGTTCAGCTGCTGTTCAAGAAAGGCTCGGACTGCCCGAAATTGCTGATGAGAAGGTATTTGAGAAGGTCTTCACGCAGTTGTATGCTGAGATCGCCCCAGTGGCAGCTATCATCGGTGGAGCATTGGCCCAGGACATCATCAACTACTTGAGTAAGAAGAAGCAGCCTTACAACAACCTTATTATTCTCGACGGTGAGCGCTACGACATGCCTGTGTACGAGCTGTGAGAGTTGACACCATTGACTCTCTGATCTTTGTAATTATATCGCAATGAAACTAACAGCAGCTGAGACAATTTCCGTATTTGGCAATTTCCAAATTAGTATATATCCTGATTTTCCCCTTTTTTTTTATTGTTATTCTTTTTTTTTTCTTTATTTGTCGTTCGTTACCGCCGCCTTCCGCGCTTCGGTGCACATCCCTGCTTTCTTTCCTAAATTTGGCCCTCATTTTGATCTCAGTTGGACGTGAAGCGTTGCTTGAGGCCCGAGAGAAGTCTGGAACGTCCACGCCGATTTCTTGTGTGAATCGAGAGCTTCCATATTCCACTCCTTACAGAGGACCCACAGAGGCCGTCAGCATTGAACCCAGTTAAAGGCCCTCACCCACCACGTTTAGCCGAGCAAAAAGGGGCAAAGACACGGCACACTTCGCTTAGCAGCCATTACACACCAGGCGCGTGGTTCTGATCTCCACGCCAAAACCAGCGCATAACTCACGCTTTGCCCAGCTGAAGGTTTCGATATTATAGAGACACACACACTAACTACCTACCAACTTGCTCCTCCCTTTAGATACCCAGTGCCCACAAGCCCCGGTGCAGCATACCCTCAAAACCAAAACACAGCATTCTCTTCACACAGCATGAATTTACAACCGCAGAAATCAGCATCGCTGAAAACACTCGCATCACAGCTCAAACAGGGCAGGGTACTCTCCATTCTTGGAGCGGTGATATCACTGGTTGTGCTCGTTAACGTTGTGTTGAAGCTCATCATCAACATACCGTACCATCCAAACTTCACATCGTTTCCTGAGGTGGACTTCCTCGACCTGAAAAACTATGAAGGTCTAGCTGACGGATGGCAGCACGAGGAGAGAGTACTGTTCTGCGTCCCACTGAGAGACGCGGAGCCTCACTTGCCAATGTTCTTCTCCCACATGAGAAACCTCACATACCCACATCATCTGATCGACTTGTCATTCCTCGTGTCAGATTCCAAGGACTAGACATTGACTGCGTTGCACGTGCTCTTGAAGCAGATCCAAAACAGCAAGGACCCTAAGATGCCGTTCGGTAACATTGAGATCTACGAAAAGGACTTTGGTCAGGTTATTGGCCAAGGTTTCAGTGATCGCCACGGCTTTGAAGCACAGGGCCCAAGAAGAAAACTCATGGCTAGAGCCAGAAACTGGCTTTGGTCAGTCAGTATCAAACCTTACCACTCATGGGTCTACTGGAGAGACGCAGATGTCGAGACAGTACCGCCAACTATCTTGGAAGACTTGATGCACCATGGTAAAGATGTCATTGTTCCGAACGTGTGGAGACCTTTGCCTGACTGGCTGGGTAACCAACAGCCTTATGATCTGAACTCATGGCAGGAGAGTGAAGGTGGGTTGTCTCTCGCAAAGACATTGGGTGAAGATGCTGTCATCGTGGAAGGTTACGCCGAGTACGCTACTTGGAGACCACACCTTGCCTACCTCAGAGACCCTTACGGCGACCCAGAGGTTGAAATGGAGCTCGACGGAATTGGTGGTGTGTCTATCTTAGCAAGGGCTAGGGTGTTCCGTACAGGTGCCCACTTCCCAGCATTCTCGTTTGAGAAGCATGCTGAGACTGAGGCCTTTGGTAAGATGTGCAAACGAATGGGCTACTCCGTTGTTGGTCTTCCTCATTACGTCATTTGGCATATTTATGAACCATCCTCTGATGATCTCAAGCACATGGAATGGATGGCTAAAGAAGAAGCTAGACAAGTCGAGGAGAACAAGGTCAAGTTATTCTACAACAAGATCTTCAAGGAAGGGTTTGATGATGTCCGCTCTGACTGGGAGAATGATAGAATCAACATCTTCAAAAACACCGACACGAACAAGATCAAACCTATTAAGGTAGACTGGTCTGGTGTTGATGCAGTTGCCAAAAATCCTCTGGTCAAGGACAAGGATAAAGTACTTGCCGCATTTGATCCAAGTGTGTGATCTTCATCATCAGCCACCACTACTATTTGCATCATATCTTCAACTATAGACATTTATCCACTGCATGAGCACTGACCCTTGTTCACTCGTTGTTACTTCAATCATCTCAATTTACTTCTACATTGTGTTCATCTTCTTCACTATCATGTATAAACGTTTGCTACTCGAATGGATTACTTGTATGTTTGTATGTCAGACAATTTTAAAAAACTAGTTCAAAACTTGTATGCGTTAAGATCACTTCTCCTCATCAATCTGCTCGTCAATAACCTCTGTGTCTTTGATGCTGCTCACAGAGTTCTTACCGAACAGTTTTCTCACAATATTTCTCGAGTTTGCAGTTGATGTGGACTGGATTGAGTTCTGATCGCCATGGAAATGAGGCATAACATCGGTCTCGTGACTAGAGTTGGACTGTTTACGCATATTGGCAGCTGAAGACTTGCGTCTAAACAGATTCAATGTCGGTTTGGTGTGATGTGTGAAGTCTTCGACATCATCATCGTCATCACGCTCATCAATCTTAGTGGGAGAATCGACACGGAGCAAACGAGATTGCGACTGTTGCTTAATCGGGGACTTCTCACTGTTACTGGTGTTTCTGTGGCCAAATTTCAGCTTTCCGAATAGCTTAGGAGAGGAAGTAGACCCAGCATTTAGGACCAGTGACTCAACTGATGACTTTGACTTCGTAGACTTGTTTGTGTTAGTGTTGATCCGATCAACCAACGAGCCCAAATCCGAGGTATTGGCGTCGGAAATGGCATGCGATGACATTGAGTTGGAAGACGATGGTAATGGCAGATGTTGCTTCTCAGTTGCGTTTTGACGACCCCAGATCTTTGAGGTGTCCTGGAGACCACCACTCATTTTCGGAGATGTCATTTCTTCTGTGTATGTGTCCCATAACCCAGGAAGTTGTGTATCACTAACCTCAGCGGACTGCGTGTGTGAATGACTGAAGCCAGGAGAACCTGTAAATTGCGAGGAGGTAGTTGGCTGTTGCTTGTTCTGTGTTGGCTGCGTCGGCTGCTGCTGGTCAGCATTTGACATTGGATTGAAAAACTGGGAGAAGTTCGATGCACTTGATTGAGGAGTTGCCATAGAATTACCGTTATCTGTGTCCGTTGAGGTTTTGTTTCTGTTACCAAAACCGAGTACACTTGACAGACGTCTAGGTGAGAAGGCATTCATGAATGAATTGCTTCTTGGCTCGATAGCTGACTGATTGTAATTTGGCATTAGGTCGGGAACTGGCGGGCCAGAGAGAATGGAGTTGATTTCGTTAGCACTTGGTGAGTTTTGAGCTGACATAAACTCGGCATAATTCGACTGAGAAGGAGAAGAAGGAATATCAAGCGATGGACGTACGGCTGGTGGGCTCATCACGTACTCAGGCTGGAAGAGGTTTCTGGAGCTATAGCCATTGAGGTCTGCTTGGGCCTGGAAACTTGGAGGAAGGGAGAATACATCATTGCCCGTAAACAGAGAAGCGTTGCCGTTATCTGGTGTGTCACTTTGTCTGCTGTTGACGCCGTCACTTGGAGTTGCGTTTTCCTGCTGAACCATAGGATTATAATTCATATCCTCATCATCACCGATGAGATTTGTTGGGAGAAGGTGACCAAGTGATGGTGAGTCGATATCTTCCATGCCACCAAGCTCTGGCGCTCTTGCGTTGGTGCTGAGCGACAGCTTGCTCATTGGTTTATAGTTCAACGAAAGACCACTATTGGACCACAATGATGAACTCATCAGGTTTGCATGTGGTAGCGGCGGAGAAGCATGGCCCGAGTAGTACGTCCCATTGTTGAAGCTCGATGTCGAAAGTGTTGGCTGCATATGGGTAAATGAGATACCATTGTTACCATTGACTGGTAATGCCTGGGTAGAGTTCGAAGTGTGTATGGATCCGTTGGAAAACGGCGGAGGAGGGCTATTGGATCTCAATTCCGGTAATTGACCGGACTTCAAGCTAGCATTCTCCGCATTAAGCAATTGTTTTGTACGGTTGATGTTGTCACATTCGGAGACTGCGCGGTGTTGCTCTGCTCTCCACTGAGCTTCCAGCTGTAGGTCGATCTCAACCTCCTTATTGACTCTTTCGCCAATATTAGGGTTCAAGGTCTTCAACAAGTTCAAACTCTGCAAACCCTAGTGATTCAAGATACCAGAGTCGTTTTTATGCTTCTTCAAGTTCTCAAAAACTTCCTGCATGATGAGGCGTGTTTGCTCGACCTGCTTTCTGTGAGGCAGCATCTGCTTGATCTGGTCATCGAGCTGTGCAACAGTAATAGTTAACGCACTGACCTTGGCTTGCTTTGCAGCAATGTCCTAGTCAAGCTCCGCATGAACAGTACTTTCAGAGTCTTCCAACTTCTCCCTTTCGGCTTCATACTTTTCCAGCTTATCATTCCACTCAGCCAGTTCTCGCGTCATCTTTTCGATCAGCTTCTTCTTGTTCAGAACGATGGCTTCCTGCTTAGTCTTTTTCAGCTCTGCAGCTCTCTTGGAGTCATCCAGGTTCTTGATTTGGGACTTTGTCAAGTTCCTGCTGTTGTCTTGGATCTTCTTACGTTCTCTCAGAGTGTGTCGTTCCTCAATCAAGAGGGACTCATTTTCCTCAAACTCCTGAAGAACATGACTTTGCTGGTTCAGCACGGCATGTAGCTCGTCTTGCAATGACTCTAATCTGAATCTCAGCTCTTCAATATCATCAATTGTGCGTATGTCGTCTAACATGTTGATAACACTGCCATTTTCACCATGTGTGGAATTGACGGTGTTTGAACGGGATCTGGCTGAACGTCTTGGTGTACCGGTAACATCACCATTCTCAGCTGCGTGGTTCATGGCGGTACGTCTTTGGGTGACGGTTTCGCCGTTTTCCGTAGGTAAGGTGAGACCTGGAAGTTTCTCGACGGTGATATCAGAGGTATCGGTTAGCAATTTGAACAAAGCATCAGGGTTTTCAACAAGAGTCTCCAACGAGCTCGCCTGTGTCTTGATCTGTAGCTCAGTAGATTTGGTCTTGATGTAGACAGACCTACTCTTCGCCTGGTATCCCTTGACATTTACAGTCACGAGATCAATCCTGTACTTGGTGCTGGGGAGTAGAGAGGTGATGTGTGCATGTGTGTCCCGGCCCTGGAGAGATGCCACTTTCTTGCCGTTGATGTACAGCAGGAAGTACACGATGCGGTGCTCAGATTCCCTCACTATCGAATCCCAGTGAAGGGTGACTGCTGTGTCGGTAATGTTGTCAATGGATATCGTCACCGCTCTAGGTATGTCCACGCTGAGGGTTCTGATGAGATGCTCCAAAGGCACTGTGGCAAGTCCATAGACCCTATGCATGAGCCACAGCGCTGCGAGCGCAACGACTGCAAAATGCCAGTACATCTCGATGACGGCGGTGTTGTCTATGGATGAAGCGGCGTAAAGATGGAGGTTGTCGCCCCTGAGTCGATGTGTACGAGTAGGAATCCTGGTTTGATGAGGGTACTTTGATGGTTGGCGGGTCCTTCGCTTCTGTTTGTTCGGCGATCGAGAGGTAAGCAAAGTTGTGCTGCGCGAACCACCACGCTTGTCGCTAGGGCAACGGTATGAGGTCCTCTCAGCGCATCACAAACATCAGCGCCAATGGGGTTGTTCCAATGGAGAAATTGGGCTACATGCTGCTTTGGTCATAGTGACAGAGACAGATTGTGATGTTTGTATGGCACTTGTGGACCGAAGCCGCCGCTACTGCGTCCCGAGAACTCCAGCGTTGGCCTTGGCGCGCTTGGTCGGACCCTCAAAGTTGATAGGAGACAACTGATAGGAGGGAGGAGTGAGTCAGTAATTTAAAGTCAGCCACTTAAAGATAGTTAAAGCTGCCTGGCCGTTCCACTCATTAATTGAATTGCGAAGTTTTTGAAGTTTCATAGCATTAACCACCACCCAGTCCACAGTTAATCAAACCAAGATGACCAAATACTCTGCCAGAACTGAGTTCAGATCAGACACCTTCACCACTCCGACTCCAGAAATGCTACAAGCAGTCTTCGAGGCATCAGTCGGCGACGCGGTATATAACGAGGATGACGACACCAACGCTCTTGAGAAGCGCATTGCATCCATGACCGGCATGGAAGCTGGCCTCTACTGTGTTTCTGGTACCTTGTCGAACCAAATCGCTGTCAGAACTCACCTCACAAACCCCCCATACTCAGTCCTGTGTGACCACAGATCCCATATCTACGTCCACGAGGCTGCAGGTCTGGCAACTCTTTCGAGTGCCATGGTCACTCCTGTTGTGCCATCGAATGGAGAGTATTTGACTCTTGAGGATATCCAAAAGAAGTTCATCCATGATGATGGAGATATTCACGGCGCACCAACCAGGTTGGTTTCCCTGGAAAACACCATTCACGGTGTTATTCACCCAGTTGAGGAGCTGAAGCGCATCAAACAATGGTGTGTTGAACAAGGTGTTCCCTTGCACTGCGATGGAGCTAGATTGTGGAACGCCTCCGTCGCCACAGGCGTCACCTTCAAAGAATATGGTGAGATCTTTGACTCAATCTCCATTTGCTTGTCAAAGGGTATCGGTGCCCCAATTGGTTCAGTCCTTGTAGGTACAAAGAAGTTCATTAAAAAGGCAAACCATTTCAAGAAGCAGAATGGTGGTGGTATCAGACAGTCTGGTCTGCTTGCTCGTATGGCTGAGGTGGCCATTGACCAAAACCTGCCAAAACTAGCAGAGACACACAGAATGGCTAAGGAGCTCGCTGATTTCCTTGCCGAAAGGGGCATTCAACTCTCTGAGAAGTGCGACACCAACTTTGTCTTCATTGATGTTGAAAAGTCGCCAATCGACAACAATCTTCTGTTGAAGTATGCTGAGAAGTATGGCCTCAACTTGTGGGCTGGGAGAGTTTCCTTCCACTACCAGAACGACCAAGCTGCTCTTGATGCCGTGAAAATGTGTATCACTGAGGCTTATGAGGAGACTAAGACTCTCACAGACAAGAAAGTTGTTACTAAGATCTACAACCATGTGGAGAAGGAGTGATTACCAGCAGTTAAAGTACACAATAAATACATCGACCACGCTTTTGGTTAACAAAAAACACTAGAATACTCACCTAGTGATTTCATTTCTGTACTTTAAGGTATCTCATTGTTTTAAGGTAAATTGATCTATAGGTTAGCTGGCTTGACCCCCCTTAGCGGAGTTACTTCCCGATCCGGACAAAGACCGCGCTGGGCGGACTATACAGCCAAGACTTCCGTAATCTTTGGTTCACCAATCTTTCGGTTGGGGCATAATAAAAGCCAGAGCCATCGCTAGATATCTCGAGGAACTCAAACCTGTATAGCAGCTAAGCTAAGTGCTCGCCAACGAATACAATACAACATGACTTACACGAGCCCTGCGCATAACGAGTTCAGAAGTGACACATTTACTACACCGACACCAAGCATGCTTCAGTCGGTGGTGGACGCCAGTGTCGGTGATGCTGTTTATAACGAGGATTCTGATACCATTCTTCTGGAAAACACCATTGCTGAGATGTGCGGTAAAGAGGCTGGGCTTTACTGTGTTTCTGGTACTATGTCTAACCAAGTTGGTATCAGATCTCATCTGTTGAACCCACCCTTCTCCATGGTCTGCGACTACAGATCTCACATTTATCAAAAGGAAGCTGGAGGTTTAGCTATGCTCAGCGGAGCAATTGTGTACCCGGCAATTGCATCTAATGGAAAGTACATTACTCTGGAGGACATCAAACAAGTTGTGCAGTTAGATGAAGATATTCACCACGCAGTTACCAGATTGATTTCGATGGAGAACACAATCTCCGGAGTCATTGTGCCATTGGAAGAGCTCAAGAGAATCAGAAAATTCTGTGATGAGAATGAGTTACTACTACATTGCGACGGTGCAAGATTGTGGAACGCAAGTGTTGGATCTGGTGTCTCTTTCAAGCAGTACGGTGAGATATTCGATTCCATCTCGATCTGCTTGTCCAAAGGTTTAGGTGCACCAATCGGCACAGTGTTGGTGGGTTCTAAGAGCTTTATCAAGAAGGCCAATCACTTCCGCAAACAAGTAGGTGGTGGTATCAGACAATCTGGTTTATTGGCACGTATGGCCCTGGTGGCTATTAAGGAGAACTACCCATTGATTCAAAAGTCTCATGAAAAGGCGCAAAACCTCGCAGCGTTTTTGGAGCAGCAGGGAATCGCCTTGCAGGTTCCAGCTGACACAAACTTCGTGTTCATTGATTTCGCAAAGTCTCCATGTGATGTTGCATGTCTGTTAGCAGCTGGAAAGAAACATGGCGTCAATTTGAGAGGTGGTCGTATCGCCTTTCACTTACAAACTTCAGACGAAGCTCTGGAGAGCTTGAAGTTAGCCATTTTGGAGGCCTATGCACAGAGCCAGACTGTAGCTAACGTAAAGACAGGTGGAAATTACTGACAACAACCCTTAGAGTCAGCTGATTTGTCCGTATAAGATAGATGGTTTCTCAATAAATAAAAATAGATGAAGCGTATGTGATGACTAAGCTAAATGGTAAGCGCAACATAACGGATCGTAAACATTGAAGTAGCCAACGAGTCAACGTCAAGAGGTGAAACGTGGTATCAGTTCTTTGCCATCAATCATCGAAGTGACCACTAGTAACAGACCGTTAGAAATGTCTCAATTCAAGGAGGAGACTGCCACTCTTGAAGCCAAGCTGTCACCAATTGTTAAGCAGGCAATCGAGTTCTCGAAGACCTCCACTGAGGGAAAGACATTCAAGCCTTTGCCTTCAACCTCCTCATTCTCCCTGATCGACTCAGATGCATCCACCAAATCTCAATGGAGAGATGCTGGTCTGGAAGCTATCTCCAAAGGCGAGGTGGGTGTGATTCTTATGGCTGGTGGCCAGGGCACCAGATTGGGATCATCGAGCCCTAAAGGTTGTTACAACATTGGCCTGCCATCGCAAAAGTCCCTTTTCCAGATCCAAGCTGAGAAGCTTACCAAGATCCAGCAACTGGCTAATGAAAAGCACAATACCACAGCTAGAATTCAGTGGTACATCATGACATCCAAGCCTACCAGAGCTGCTACGGAGGAATTCTTTTCTGAAAACAACTACTTTGGATTGAGTAAGGAGCAGATCACCTTTTTCAACCAGGGTACACTCCCATGTTTCGACAAAGCTGGTGAGAAGATTCTCTTGGAGTCTGAGGATGCCATAGCGCAATCACCAGACGGTAATGGTGGTTTGTACAAGGCCATTTACACCAATGGTCTCTTGGATGACTTTAAAGCTAAGGGAATCAAGCACATTCACATGTATTGCGTCGACAACGTTCTTGTTAGAGTTGCTGACCCAGTCTTCCTCGGTTTCTCCATCACCAACAAGTTCGAACTTGCCACTAAGGTTGTGAGAAAAAGAGATGCTGGAGAATCCGTTGGGCTTATTGTTATGGATGACGACCTCCAGAGACCAGCCGTTATCGAATACTCTGAGATCTCAAAGGAGCTGAGTGAACAAGTAGACGATACTGGATTGTTGTCATTCAGGGCCGCTAACATCGTTAACCACTACTACTCTGTCGAATTGCTCAACGAGAGAATGCTTAAGTGGATCGACAACCAGGAGTTCCTACCATTCCACATCGCTTACAAAAAGATACCATCCTTGAACGAGGAAGGTGTGTTCCATAAGCCAACTGAGCCAAACGGAATCAAGTTGGAGCAGTTCATCTTTGATGTGTTCAAAGATATCCCTCTAGAGAAGTTTGGTTGTTTGGAAGTTGAAAGATCTGAGGAATTCTCACCACTTAAGAACGCTAGCGGCGCTAAGAATGATACTCCTGAGACCTCTGTTGAGAACTATTTGTCTTTGGGAACCAAGTGGTGTTTGAGTGCTGGTGCGACCGTATCCGATGGAGCCAAGGTTGAAGTGTCCTCACTGACCTCTTATGCCGGTGAGGGGCTTGAATCTGTCAAAGGCAAGGCATTGGAGAATTTGCAAATTGTTTGAGCTATTGCTCACGAATGTAAATCGAGTAGTCATATATCATTAAGTTCGTTAAGTATTCTCAAGTAGCTAACTAGCCAAGTTGTATGATCACTTGAGCACAGTATTTGCGTTTCGGAGCTGTAAGTACTGTTGATCCACACCTTGGGCCATGTTCTTTACCACTGCAAACACCTCTGCGTTGTGGTACCTGATACCATTTGATGGCGTTCTGTATTTGCCCTCGAGCCCTGTTATATCACAGTATTTCTTGGTAGGTTTGATTGACGGTGGTGCCTCAATGGAGAAGTATGTAGGAGCATCAGGTTTCAGCTTTTCTTGGAGTGATTTCAGATGTTTTTGTTCATCAATCTGTAGCTGCTTCAATGCCTTAGGACGACGTGTTGCTCTCTTCTTACCAGTTTTGAACACTGGCAGCTCGGAGTTGGCTTGAGCCACAGCAGTGTAATCAGCTGTAGTAGGCGATTGTGACATTTTGAATGACGTGGTTTGGTGAACGAGGTGAGATACAGTATATTCGATGACGAGAGCAGCCACTGTGTACAGCTGACGCTTGTCTAACACCGTTTGACCGGTACAGCTTCATCGCTCATGACGTTCACAGAGATCTCAGTTGAAGGCCGGGTAACTCATGGATCGCACTTTTCCGACCCGAGTCTACACCTCCTGACCGAGTCTCCACTACTAAGCCGAAGTCAGAACCACTCTTCGACTCCTTTCGCGCTAACTACGAGCGAGGTCACAACCGCAGTCAGCCCGACGACGGAGTCAGCACACCAGGTAATAAAGTTTGTTCCCAGCTCTGCTGGCACTTGGACCCCTCAAATTTTGACACAATTCACTCCTGCACACTTCAACAACTCCCTTATCGTGATCTTATCACCATATACATCGTTCACACACACAATACACCATCAGCACACACTACGCACACACAGCAAAGGGTGCAGTCACATTCGACACAGGGTACACACACCCGTACACCGAATTCCACACTGTACAGGCCAATCGGAAGGCCCCATTTCTTTTTCCCGCTGGCTTTCTGTAGTAGCTGTGCTGCGCGTACCGGGCAAGTTGCGCTTCTGTCAGCCTATCTATGTCGCAATGTGAACGAGCGATAACGTCAGGAAAACAATGAGTCAGAGCTCAGTACTCAGCAAGCGAGCAGTAGACTGCCAATTGAGGACGTAGGCTGTCCAAGCAAGGCCATGGAGGTGCCAGCACGTAGCCCTAACGATATCTGACTCCTTTTCCGTACCCGTGCACAGTTTCTCTGCGGCGTTTGGCGTTGCAAGTCGTGTGCGGGAGTGTGTTGCCGTAGAGCTGTGAGACGGACGGTGCGGAGTGGTAGGCGCCACACACGCTGTACCCGCACGATGGGCCTTTGCCTCTCTCTCCAGACGTTGCCAAAAAATTCTGTTGGTATGAATCATACTCTCGTGGTGCACCATTTATAAGATAGTTCTGTATCCTTATCACCCCGTTGTTCCCCTCCGCTACCTTTTGTTGTCGTTCCCCCCATACTTCATCAAACATCCACAATGACAGCTTCAGAACTCCAACCTTACACATCCGCCTCCAACGACTTCAGAAGTGACACTTTCACCACTCCTACCGAGCGTATGGTGAAGGCAGCTCTCACCGCCTCTATCGGTGACTCCGTTTACAACGAGGACGTTGACACCATTGCTCTCGAGCAGTACGTTGCCAAGTTGTTCGGTAAGCCAGCTGGTCTCTACTGTGTCTCCGGTACTCTCTCCAACCAGATCGCCATCAGAACTCACCTGTTCCAGCCACCATACTCCATCTTGTGTGACTACAGAGCCCATGTTTACACACACGAGGCAGCCGGTTTGGCCATGTTGTCCAACGCTATGGTGTCCCCAGTTAGACCAGCTAACGGTGACTACCTGACTTTGGAAGACATCAAGCAGAACATTGTTCCAGAGGATGGTGACATCCACGGTGCCCCAACTAAATTGATTTCTTTGGAAAACACTCTGCACGGTATTATCTACCCATACGAGGAACTCTTGAGAATCAAACAGTTCTGTATCGAGAACGGTTACAAGTTGCACTGTGACGGTGCCAGAATCTGGAATGCATGCGCCCAAGCCAACATTGACCCATACAAGTACGGTGAAATCTTTGATTCCATCTCCATCTGTCTGTCCAAGTCGATCGGAGCCCCAATGGGTTCCGTTCTCGTTGGTGAGATCCCATTCATCAAGAAGGCCAACCACTTCAAGAAGCAGTGCGGTGGTGGTGTTAGACAATCCGGTATGATGGCCAAGATGGCCATGGTCGCCATTGAAGACAACTTCCCACAGCTGGTCAACTCCCACAACAAGGCCAAGCAGCTCGGTGATTTCTGTATCGAGAACGGTATTGCCCTTGAGTCTCCAGTTGATACCAACTTTGTCTTCATTGACTTGAAAGCCAACCACATCAAGGACGACGTTATGATCCATTTCGGAAACAAGCATAACATCAAGCTCATGGGTGGTCGTGTTGCCTTCCATTACCAGATCTCCGACGAGGCTTTGGAGAATGTTAAGAAGGCTGTACTGGAGGCCTTCCAACACGCTCAGAAGAACCCTCACTACCATGATGGTCCTTACAAGATGTACCGTTCCCCAACCCCAGTCAAGTACTGATGGGACTTTGGTGGATAAAGTTACAAAATGGCATTGAAGTAAAGTACTACTACTATTGAGCTATATGGTGTTCCGTGTACCAGGAATATGAAGAGTCGCAGGGTCTTCAAGATCTGCTGATGATCATACAGGGATCGAGACTGTCACAGCTGCACATTATCACGACCTCAACGAACAGTGCGTTTGTTGTCTTTACGTGACTATTGGGCTAGTGATCTAACCTGATGAGTATCATGATCTCTTTCATGTTACGTTTTTCATTTCTTACGACGTACACGACACTGGCTGTTTTACGATTTTTTTTGGGATTATTTTTTGCTACGCTACACTTATTTATATACCGTTGATGAGAGATCAGAGGATAGTGTCTGCTGGGGTGTTTGTTTGGAGAGAGCTCACAATGGTGTTTGTTGACATGGTTTTGTTGGTGTGATGTACGTTTGAGTACTTGCCGCTCTTTGAGGTTTCCACCAACTCACATACAAGTCTTCAAACCTAAGCTAACTTCTATCATACTCTTCCATACCAGCAACGCTTGGTTGTTGAAGTATATCGTGTGTGTGGCATTTTTACCCACATTTTTTGATTTTTTGGGTGCCTCGAATACAACAAGAGATTCATACCTAATTTACTCTGTAGGTGGGGGAGTATTCGACCTCAAATGAGCGGACCTGTAATGGTTTTGATAGTGAAGGACCGTTCTCGAGATGCTGACTTGATAACGTGGGCCACTTGTAGGATAGACTAGAGATGGAAGGTCGATAAGAAGCCTCAGTTTCGGGGGCTTAAGGCGTTCTTTGCATCCACTGGCTTACAAGTTTTGGAGGTTATGACCATCAGACACCAATCGTCAAGTGAAACCCAATGGGTACACGCATTAGTTATGTGGCAGTGTCACTATCTCTTCAGTGCAGCTCAGTTAAAAGCTTCGGTAGGGTTAAATTTTGTTTATACAGCTACGCTGTCGAAAGATACAGGCCACACGGTAGCACAACCCAGCAGACTTCCATCTAATCAGCGCAGTACATCAACCCACTGTTACAAGATATACCACAGCACCGACCGAGAAAGCTTAGAACGCTAGTCAGCAACCGTAATTGAATCATTTACAGTAAGATTCTTCTACTCATCATGAACTCACAGTAACTTGGCTAAGTAACCAACTCATTTAACCAAGTCCTGTGAGGTACCCCCTTTTTTTTTTTTTTTTTTTTTTTTT
>JAJLRQ010000181.1:0-32425 GCA_030567115.1 Petasospora euphorbiae
GCTATGGTTGTTGAGGTTGCTATCTCTGATGCCACTCAGACCTTCACCCTCAGTGAAGAAGCTCGTCTTGCTCAGACTTACAACAACTATGTGATGGACATGTCTGCTTATGAACCAACTTGCACCGCTACATCTTCTGTTGAATCGTCTGATACATCTGCTGTACCAACGGCATCTTCAACATCTCCGGCTCCTTCAACTTCAGGTTCTTCAGTTTCCCCAGCTTCTTCAGTTTCCTCATCTTCTTCATCTTCTTCAGCTGCTTCATCTTCTTCAGCTGCTTCATCTTCTTCAGCTGCTTCATCTTCTTCAGCTGCTTCATCTTCTTCAGCTGCTTCATCTTCTTCAGCTGCTTCATCTTCTTCAGCTGCTTCATCTTCTTCAGCTGCTTCATCTTCTTCAGCTGCTTCATCTTCTTCAGCTGCTTCATCTTCTTCAGATTTCTCAGCTACTTCAGCTGCTTCATCTTCTTCAGATTTCTCAGCTACTTCAGCTGCTTCATCTTCTTCAGCTTCCTCTTCTCTTTCTTCTTCCCTGAAGTCGTCAGCCTCCGAGGAGCTCACCAGCTCTTCATCCATCGCCCCATCCGCGTCCTCAGCAATTGCCCCAGAAGTCACCGGTGCATACGATGGTGACAGCCTCAACTGGTCTTTCAACATTCCTGGTGCTCTCGGCCCATGGTCCTCAGTGACTCTTCATATTTCTAAGACTGCAGACAGCGCCGAATTTGAGTTCAGCGCGGCCGATGTCAATGTTCACGGTGTCAACATGACATCATCTGCAGACATTACGCTCACCCCAGAATCCATTGATGTTTCCATTGACTTTGCTGTTGGTCCTAACGATCCACTCAACATTGGCATTGGCGCTCTCATCAAGGGAGGTTTCTCATGGACCATGAATGCTCACATTGAGATTACAACCAGCGACGGCAAGAAGTTGATCAAGCGAGCAGTGACCAGCTGGGATCTGACAGACACAATCACTGCTGATGCGGTGACGTCATCTGCTTCTCTTTCTTCGATCGCTGAGTCGTCTGTTGCACAGTCGTCTGTTGCACAGTCGTCGGTTGTTGAGTCCTCCTCTGTTGCTGTCGAGTCTTCTTCTGTTGTCGAGTCCTCTTCTGTTGTCGAGTCTTCCTCTGTTGTCGAGGCCTCCTCCGTTGCTGTCGAGTCTTCCTCTGCTGTCGAGTCCTCTTCTGTTGTTGAGTCCTCCTCCGTTGTCGAGTCTTCCTCCGTTGTCGAGTCGTCCTCCGTTGTCGGGTCGTCCTCCGTTGTCGAGTCTTCCTCTGTTGTTGAGACCTCCTCCGTTGCTGTCGAGTCGTCCTCCGTTGTCGAGTCTTCCTCTGTTGTTGAGTCTTCCTCCGTTGCTGTCGAGTCCTCCGCCGTTCAATCTAGCCCTGTCACATCCTCTCCACCTATCACTGATGGCTCTGCTTCAGGTTTGCCATCAACAACGATTGTCACCATCACCTCATGCTCCAACAATGCTTGTATTGAGACTGCTGTCACTACCGGTGTCACCGTTGTCACCACGACAGTTTCAGGTGTTGCCACTGAGTATACCACATACTGCCCATTGAGCTCTAGCGGTGCTGTTACACCAGCTACCACTGTTATCACAGTGACATCCTGTTCAAACGATGTTTGTTCTGAGAATGCTCTCACCACTGGAGTCACCGTGGTCACCACCACTATTTCTGGTGTCGTGACTGACTACACCACCTACTGCCCATTGAGCACTACCAAGATAGCAACAGCCGCTGATGCTTCAACTGTTATCCTCACCGCTGATTCTACCACAGTGGTGACTGTAACTTCTTGTGTTTCGGGATCATGCTCCGAGGCAGCTGTTACCACAGGCGTTACTGTTGTCACATCACAGTATAACGGAGAGGCCACAGTGTACACTACTTACTGCCCTCTGACTGCTACCACTGTTCTTACTGCTTCAACTATTCCTGCAGCCAGTACTGTGGAGTCGACAAGCGACACACTGATCACAACCAACGGAACACCAAGTACAGTTGGTGTTGACTACACCTCCACTTTAATGACCGCGGTGACCTCCAACATTGCTCCAACTGCTGAAGTGACTGGTACTTCATCAGTGTCTATTCCAAACCAGTCTTCATCGGCCACTGGTCTTTCTCAGTCATTAGTCGTTTCGGAGTTCGAAGGAGCTGCTTCCATGAAGAGCGTTTCCCTCGGTCTGTTGTCTTTGCTGATGGCTATCTTCATTTGAAACATATATTTGAGTTTGCGTGTATAGCTTATAACCATTGTACCTACACTTTTCACTCCGTAACTATAACACGATTGCTCACTACTTGAGCTAATGTTTGTGTGTAACGTTTATAATTAAAGAGACCCGAGTAATCAAGTGCCTAATCATTCAACTCAGCAGTAATTCATCATTGATAATATTCGTCAATAACAGATTGCGGTTGAACATAGCTGCTTACGGGTATGTAATCCATGTGGTCCAGCCCGAAACCCTTTGGTCCACCAATTTCAACAGCTCTTTCCGAATTTGTCCACTTCGTACTCGGTGCAATGCCCAAAACAAACACCATCAACCCATATCTGTAATCTGGGGTACCAACAGCCTCTCCTGATTCAGCATCGATAACGGAAATAAGGTCAGGGACTGAACAGACTACCTCGCCATTGACGCTAGCATAGATGTTCTCGTTCTTGAATGGGATCTTCATCTTCCTGGAGTGGTCATTGGAATCCTCGATGGTGACCTCTCCCCAAACGTGGCCTTTGAATAACTTTCTCTCAATCCCGACGATCTTTCCTTCGAAGATGAGCTTACCAGAGTTTCCCACAGATTCGAGTATGTGATCGGATAACTTGTAGACTTCTGATTTCTGTCTGGCAACTCTCACGGCCTTACCTATCCTCCACGCAAGTGACATTGAGCCATGTATGGTCTTCTCCTAAACGTCGGAAGCAGTCATAGGTGGATTGACAAGGTCAACAATACATCCCAATTCAGATAAAGAAGATCTGAGGACCTGCTCAATCAAATAGTCACTCTTGGACTCCGCAATGATCACTGTATTCCCATTACCGTTGCTGATTATAGTAGGTGGGTAAACTGCGACGCCATCCTCACATAAGACACTCGGAATAGTTTGCCAATGAGTTGGATAAGCTCTTCCCATCAGATCACAGTCAACAACTGGGATGTTTAGAGCACCAGAAACTCTGAAAGGACAAAGGCCGTTAGACCCACCAATTTCCACAGGAAAGACCAAATTGGATGACTTACCGGCAAACTTGTCCATAATCTCGATACACTTGAGCATACCAGGGCCTTCAAGTTGTTCATTGGAAACTGTTGGTGAACCTGCACAACAAACTGACCCGACTACACCATCCTCCTTAGTGTACTTCTCGACATCCTTAGGGTCAATTATAATCAACTTCTGACCTCTGCGTAGGATATTACGAGCGGCAAGGAAGAATGGGTAAGGATCACCACCGCCACCACAACCCAAAATGTAAGTACCAATTCTTAGAAGCTCCAAATCCACTTCAGTGAGAAGCCACTGTCTCTGATCATTGATTTTCGGTTTGTAGGCGATGTAGTCGATATCATTGAGGTCGATGACATCATTGACGCTCTTAGCCAATGACTTTTTGGTAATCGGTTGGTGCTCCAGAGAAGACAACTCAGACAACCAATCACCAGCAGCCTTAAATGAAACTTTGAGCCTGTCATAGTCAACATCCGAAATCGTCTTTACAATGAACTCAAAGGTGCTGGCGACGTAAGGGATTGGCTCTGCAGAAACGTAGACAATCTCGAGAGAATCAGCAGAAGCACCTTTCGCAATGGCTTCATCAATGGCTTCTTGTTTCAATTTGGATAAGATTTTCTCCTTGGAGTCATCGTCCTTCACTTGTCCGAAACAACGACGTTCAGAAGAGATTTTACCCATTGCTGCACCGATTGCGTTCGCCACCATGAAGTACTGTGGGCGTATAACTTTGGACGCACCATCAAGATGCTCAGGCACAATGAAAGAACCACCTCCAACAGCTAGCACAGCGATGTCATCTGGACTGGTCTTCATTCTGTCAACCACTTTTTCGATCATATGCTTCACCCTAGCCTGGAACTTTGCGATGTAGTCTGAAGTGAAGGCACCAGTAACTCTCGTTGTATCACCTATAGCAAGATTCGGAGCAGCTGCGACTGCAACATCTGAGGCAGTAGTTTCATCACCACCAAATATCATTGCTCTCTCCAAAATCTTAGAGCCAACGGATTCTGGACCGACGAAGACCTCACCGGCAACCTCACGAACAATGGATCCACCTCCAAGACCGAAACTCTCAACGTGTGGCATGGAAAAGTTGACACGCACTCCACCAACAGAGCTGAATGAGGAAGACTGACGAGGGAAGCCTGATGGAAGCAGCAATCCTACGTCTGCGGTTGTACCACCAACGTCAATGATGACAGCTGCTTTACCGGTTATGTTTCCAAGGAATGATGCACCTCTCATAGAGTTTGTCGTACCAGAGGAGAATGTCTTAATTGGAAGCTTAATAGATTCCTCGGCTGAAAGGACTGTTCCATCGTTCTGGGTTAGCAGAACTGGGCAGGAGAGTCCAAGACTCTTGACAGCAGAGACGAACGACCTGATGATGTTCTCGGCGAATGGCAGAATCGATGCATTCAGGATGGAAGCGTTTTCCCTTTCGATGAAGCCAATTCCAGAGACCTGGTGAGACAATACCACACTCAATTGTGGGTGCTTATCCTTGATGAAGTCCCTGACCATGACCTCTTGCTATGGATTCAAGGAGGAAAAGACACCGACAACAGCGACTGTCTGGATACCAGCAAGTACAATGGCATCTAGGTGCTCATTCAGTTCCTCCTCATTGATTGCGGCAATTTCGTTTGAGTCAACGTGGTAACCACCATCAAGGTAGCCAACGTAGCCCTCGGTAATGGCCTACAGGCCCTTTGGGAAGTCCGAGAATGGTGCGATCTGGCGAGAGTAAGGCCCACACAGACGCAAGACGGCCACCTTGGCAAGTCTGGCGGCGTCTTGCTCAATAACGGCGTTGATAAAGTGTGTGGTACCAATGGTGACGGAGGCAACGTCCTCCTTGTGGACATCTGGGCGGTCTTTGAAGAGCTCGCTGATGCCCTTCTCAATGCCGACAGAAACGTCGTCAGTAGTGACAGCCTTGTTCCAGCTAAGAACACCCTCCGCTGGGTTGGAGATGAGTTGCGGGTCGATAAGAACGGAGTCTGTGTTTGTGCCACCGACGTCCACGCCGATGAGCAGAGTACGGGTCATTTTACTAGTTGGTCGTTCGTTGGATGGTGCCTGATGAGTGGTAACTGGTGCGAGATGGGATAGAGTAGCGCGCCGCCCCCATTATGAGCAAGTTGGATACAGTAATAATCCCATAGCCTCCATGCTGTGATATCTGGGCATCAATGCGATAACCGCCACTATAGATGCTACGGTGGCTATTGGTGGTGGTGGCTGTTCCGTTTTGGGCGATGTGGAGCGAACTGCGGGCTGATCGCCGCCACCATTCGTCCTGGACTTCGTAGACCCAACCAAAGTAAAAAAAAAAAAAAAAAAGCAAACTATTCTTATCTGATACCTTTTCGCGATGTCGCTGATAACATGGAATGCGACCGCCACCGCGGATATACTCTTTACTGTCTTACCCCCACGCCAGCGATTGTAGCTGAAATTGTGTACAATCAGCGATGAACGAAAGATGCGCCCACATTTTGCCGTCTGCTGATAGATAAGACACGCCACCAAGCAAGCCACCAGTGGTTTACTTAAGGTATACTACGGTATAGTACGATTTTTTGGGGTGCCAGTCAAGGTCCCATATTAAGCCAGCGTTCGCACTGCCACCACCACAGAACACACACATCTGACAAGCGTCACAGATTACCCATCAGGCCCATCTCTTCAAATCCTTGAAGCGACCAACCACAAATAAGTACCTGCTATGCCTGTCAAGATTGAAAGCGAGGTCCCCGTCGTCGACTTTGCACCTTTCCTTAGTGGAACCCCAGAGGGAAAGTTGCAAACCGGAAAAGACATGGTCAAGGTGATGAGAGAGTACGGCTTCATGTACATTGTAAACCATGGAATACAAGAGAAGGACCAGCAAAGAATGTTTGAGTGGAGTAAGGCTTTCTTTGAAATGGATGAGGAGAAAAAGATGAAATGTCCACATCCTCCTGTTGGTGAACATCACCGTGGTTACTCTGCCATAGGCAAGGAGAAAGTTTCCCAGTTGGTGTACGATGAGGCAGAACTCGATCGCTTGAGAAAGACACCGGATGTCAAGGAGTCTTTTGACCTTGGTAACGAGAAGGGTGTGAAGTACTGGAACATCTGGCCAGATCCTGCTGATATCCCGGGATTCAGAGAGTACTGCGTGTACTACTGGACCCTTTGCAACACTTTGGGAAAGAAGATGCTAAGGGCCGTGGCCCTTGGCTTGGATCTGGATGAGGACTACTTCTTGGAGTATCATGACAAGTCTGATAACCAACTCCGTCTACTTCACTACCCACCTACTGATGAGTCCAGTCTCAGAACAGGTAAAGCCGAGAGAATCGCTGCTCACACTGACCACGGTACTATGACAATGCTACTTCAGGATGAGTGTGGCGGCTTGCAGGTTGAGGATCCTTACAATAAGGGGGTATTCTTGCCAGCTCCATATCTCAAGGGCTCTCTAGTTGTGAACACTGGTGACTTCCTACAGAGATGGTCCAACGATCAGCTCAAGTCAACTCTACACAGAGTCACGGCTCCTCCAGTTGACTCAGAGACTGGTGTGTCCAAAGTAAGATACTCAATCCCCTTTTTCATCTCTGCTAATAAGGACAAGACTATTGATGTTTTAGAGGGCACTTACTCTGAGGAAAATCCTAAGAAGTATGGCCCAATCAACGCTGGCGAATGGTTGGCTATGCGTATGAACGCAACATACTGATTTAGTGTGTGTAATTTGATATTTTCGACTTTAAAAGGAAATGTAGTGTTCTCTTTCAAACTAAAGTTAAGTGTTGGCACGGCAAATTCAAAGTAGCTACAGAAGAATTTTTCTAATGTAAAATTTGGAAATGACTTGTCTTATTTAGTCTCTCATAGCCTTAAGCCTTTGGGCCCAATGGCAACTTTCCTGGACACTCAAGGTCTCTATAAAACTGATACTGATTGATGTCGCCGAAGTCGCAGTATCTTGCTGAGAAACCAAGGTTAGAAATAGCATCAAAGTCCTCCTTTGCCAGAGTGAAACCTTCGCCTCCTAAGTTTTCAGTGATTCTGGCCGGGGTGACAGACTTTGGGATAATGGAGACACCACGAGCAAATGACCAAGCCATGACAACCTGAGCAGGGGTTTTGCCCATTTTCTTGGCAATCTCCACAATAACTGGGTGACTTAACAATCTTGGTTCACCAGTCAATGAGTAACTTGGGTTCTGGTTACCAAAGGCGGAGTAAGCGGTAACATGAATACCGTTCTTCTTGTGGTAGTCCAAGAAGTCATCTTGCTTGAGATATGGATGCATCTCCATTTGGTGGACTGCTGGCTTGATAGTGCAGTTAGCAAGAAGGTCCTCCATCTCGCACTGTGCAAAGTTGGAAACGCCAATGGCTCTAACCTTACCAGTAGACAGCAAACCTTCCATTGCCTTCCAGGTGTCAACGTAGGAGACATCGCTCACCTTGTAGTTACCCTTTTCTTGCTTCGCTCTGTCTTGCGCCAATGGGTAGTGCATCAAGTATAGGTCAACGTACTCAAGACCAAGTTTCTCAAGAGACGTATCCAGGGCAAGCGGAACATCTTCAGGTGCGTGATGAGTGTTCCAGAGCTTGGTGGTGACGAAGAACTTCTCTCTTGGAATACCAGCTTCCTTGATACCCTGTCCAACCTCAGCCTCGTTGCCATAGATGGCGGCCGTGTCAATCAGCTTGTATCCAGCCTTCAAGGCATGGAGCGAGGCCTTTCTCACGGCATCTGGCTCGGATTGCCAGGTACCCAAGCCTAGCAATGGCATGAGGACGCCATCTGCGATCTCGACGGCTGGTGCCCCTTCGAATGTTGTTGCTGTCATTGTTGTTCTTGATTAGTATTTCTGATTTGTACTCTGGTGCTTGTAGAGAAAAAGAAGGTTTGATGAGGGTCTGGTGGAAGAACAATCTTTGCCACCAATTATATTTATGGGCCTCCACCGGGCAAAGCCAAGAATGATGGGTGCATCACATTGAACATGTGAGGACTGCTCTACGTAATCCCAAAGAGGAGTTTCGCAGCGAAGGATCGAGATAGCAAGAACCTGCCCTATCAATCCGTATCAGCCTCAGGGAATATCTGATAGGAAATCTGGGTGGCGGCGGCGATAGGGCGTAGGCTAAGATAGGGACTGACTTCCAAATTCGCGGGCTGCTTTTTTTTTTCTTTTTTGATTTGGTGCGGTGGCGGTCGTCCCGCAGAGCGCATTTTCTGAGGTGGCGTGGAGGATCAGCCAGAGGTCTCGTTGGTGATAAGAAAGTGCACTGGGAGGGTAGCGTGTGCGGACCCAAGAGGCTCAGGTATCTGAAGCCAACGGCCATAGAGACCAAGGTATATCAGATGGTTTCAAACCACGATAGCCATCGACATGTGCACAAGACGGTGCACTGTCCATTCGACGGGTGCGGGAAGGCCTTCAAGCGCCAGGACTATCTCACAAGGCACTTGTCAACTCATAACAACAAGAGACCACACAGCTGTGCCACGTGCTCCATATCGTTCACCCGCAAGGACCTCCTCAATAAGCACAACAAGTCAAGAGCTCACATTGAGGCATCTGGTGCCAAATTCACCCGCTTCGTCAATACAGTTCCCTCACAGACAGCCACAGTCACAACAAGATCCACCACAGGTCCGGCAGAGCCATTGCGGCCAGTTTCACCAGAATTGGTACAGAACAACGAGGATCCTAAAGACACACTTCAGTGGCTGTTTGGAGTTGACCTATATGATACACAGACAGATCTGCTGGGTTCGATTGGAGGTGGGGCTGCTTATCTCACACCCATAACGACATCCAATCTCCGCACGAAGGACCAAGGAGAGCACAGCACAAACACAACCAAAATGGTCTTCACGGATTCGACAATCTCAAAGCTCACTGAGTTCCTGGAAGCACGGTGTGGTTTGGACCAGCAGACTATTCAACGGAGCGTCACCAACGAACAGCTGAATGTCCATCTATCAAATTACTGGACGGAGTTCAATCCTACTTGCCCGATCATTCACCAGCCAACTTTTGACGTCAATTCACTTGAGCAACCACAGCTGAATGTCATATTCCTTCTTGCAATGATCACCCTAGGCATCGTCTCGTCTTCTGACTCCTCTCCTGAGTCTCGTGAGATGTCATCTATCATTCAAGATGGATTACGGCTCGAGGCTCTGTGCCTGTTGGATTCCATAGACTACAACATATCCTTCGTACCGTTGAAGCTTTTACAGAGTTTGCTTCTCATCGAAATGTACCACCTCTACTACGGAGATGAAATGCAAAGGGTAAAATTCGCTGTGATCCATCCTTCCATAGCCAGTGCATTCAGGGAGCTACAGCTTTTCGGGAAGATAACGGAACCGACATTCTCCACGGAAGTATGCCATTTCAACTATGCTTCGTGGCTTCAATGGATAAGATTTGAAACACTGAAAAGGATCACTATGCTGGGTTTCATAATCGACACCCAGTTCAGCTTTCTGCACTCTAGAAACCCCTCGATTTCTGTGTTCGAGATCCAGCTTGACATGCCGTATACAGACTCAGTGTGGACTGCAAAATCGCCCGAGCTTTTCCGCCAACATTATCTCAAACTTCCAAGGGAGTTTGTGAAGAGGTAGTATACTGAGGAAGTCTGTGTGGATACACCGCGGTACAAAGTGGAGAGCAAAGATGTCTCGAGCTATCAGCTTTTCTCAAACTTTAAATCTGAAGGCCGGTGGCCTAACCTCTTGTGGAGTATGAAACGGCTGTTCCAGTCATATCATGAAGATCCAGAGAGCGCTTATCACTATGACTGTTTCTCACAATTCAGTCGGTATGTTCTGCTGCATGCTGCCCTGACCCTCGTCCGAGAATTTGCATCTTCTAAGAACCACCAATCTCGGTTGATATCTTCAAGTATAGAACAAACCGCTAGAGATACACTTGCTGCAAAGATTGAACAAGGTCTATTCAGATGGAGAGCTTACTTTCAAACAAACATTGCCAGGTCGAATGATTTGCTGAGGAGTGTGGGTGAGGGTCACCACCCTGAACAGCCGAACGTGTATGATACCTCATCTGTGTTTTGGTCCAACATGACACTGATACATGTTGGTCTACTTGGATTGTATTGTAATATTGACCTCATTGTCGAGTGTATGAAGACAATGGTGAGCTGTTCAAATTCTGGTATGCAACCACACATTCCTAGGGATGTACAGATATGGGCGTCCTCTAATGACGGCTACCACTCGGTGTACCAGAGTTGCGTCATATTCAGGACAGCACTATCTGATGAGTCCCTGATTCTCAAAGTACCACACCTGAGGAAAGTTTTGCATATCGCCTCTGCAGTATGCTTTGTTTACTGGAAGGTTCATCTTCTGATACCAAGTCCATCGGGTGAAGCCCTCACAGGTCAGTTAACACCTCAATCAAACACCGATATGGACGGTTTACCCTCTCACGAACTTTTTATTTCGATTGTACTTGACTGTGAAGCTGAAAATCATGGTTTTAAGAGCTTCATAGACAGATTTGATGATGCAGGGACCGGATACCTTGTGCAACTACTGGAGTATGTCGGGAAGCTCCTTACTACCACTGATCAACCCTGGAATACGAATCGCTCCAACTTGGACACTGCTACGATTAATCAACTTGGCAAGCTTTTGGTATGACATTACGCAAATTCACGGCACTACTGCATGGATTAAGCCAGCAGGCTGGCTTAAAAATATCTACTTACGCTCCGTACACTTGCTGATAGCCATTGATAAATGTCGGCCCGATAGTTACTCAACTCTTTGCCTGGTACGTTACAAAAATTCAATTTAATTTCTTCAGCGCCTCTAATGGAATGTATCATCTTTTTAATCGATTTCGATTTGTTATAGTTTGAACCGAGTGTTATCATGTAAGGACAGATAATAGCGACGCCAAACATCAGTACATCATCCGGTCACCAACCACGTGTGCTGGTGTAGTTTCCTGTGGAACTTGTGAGCTTTCAATATATATTCATACAGCACGAGCTAGCTCATATGTGTAAAACCGTTGTAACTAAATTTTTCTATGATCTATTGGACGTATACAATCAATCACATACATAAAATCTCATGTCGCGACCCTGATCCGTGCCCCTGATCCGTGCCCACCCCAAAATTAATGTAGAAACGTGCAAAATACTGAGCTAAAATTAATTGTACAATGCTAGAGAAAGGCACAATTATATCTTAGTATAATTTCAATTCTTGAAGCACCATCGAATATATATAAATAAATTGTACACAGATACAAACGTACGATATCGCGCGAGACATATATACTCAACCAGATTTATGCCTCAACACTCTTGACCTCAACAAGACCAGCTTGCTTTCTTTCACTAATGCTAGCATTAGTGCTTGAGGTGTCATTTATAATCTCCTCGGCTTCGTACTCTTCCAAGTAAGGTGCCTCTTCACCAAGACCTGCAGGTGGGAAGATCATGTTGATGACAACGTGCGTAGCCATTGTGGTACACATACCAAACAGGTAACATAAATTGTACAGCTTCTCGTAGCTTTTGTTCATTGGATAACCACCAGCAGAACAAATCAGACCTGGAAGGGTTGGAATTGAGCCAAGAGAAATCGAGGCAATGCCCCTCCAGTTGATACCCCACTTGTAGTTGTAGATCGAGTTCTCGGTACGGTACAAGTCTGGCATGCGATACTTCATCTTTCTCACGAAGAAGTAATCTGCAACGGCACACCCAACCAATGGGCCAACGAAGACAGCAAACCCAGAAATGACGGTGAGGAAAACACCAGATGTGGAGAGGAGCTTCCATGGCTGACAGAGAATACCGATGACGGACATGATATATGAACCTCTTCTAATGTTGATGTACTTTGGAGAGAAACCGGCAATGTCCATACCTGTAGAGCAAGCAGTTAAAAGAACAGCTTGCCAGAGCTGACCTGAGATGATCCCAAGGGAGGCAAAGAACACAGCTCCTCTCACTGCAGGGCTGAAGTCGTAGTACTTCAACAAAGCAGGCATGAGTGTAACTGGATTCCAGTAGATAGCACCAAGGACAGGCTCCATAGCAGCGGAAGCAAATATACCCATAGCACCGGTGACAAAGCCAGTGATTGGAGCACTGATGAGCTGAGACCAGTTTGGCGCAAATCTTGTCTTAGCGTAACGAGTCCAGTCACTTTGGCCCAGGATACCTGAATTTGAACCACATACGTTTGTAATCATAAAGAATACACCCCAAGCTGGGCTGAAACCCGTTTGAGTAGTACTTGGGGCATCCCACAGTGGACCAAGTTTGCCACCATTTGCGTGAACTGCCCAACCGAGAATGCCAAAAAAGGAACCTGTCTGCAATACAAATGAGATGTGGACCCATGTTTGCATCTTTTCTGGTGGCGTGAGCATGACAAAACAGAAGAGGATCAAGCCCACAATGACACCGACGAGCTCAACTCGTGTGAGAGGACTCCAGTCGGAGAATGTCGTTCCCAGGTGTCCTGTAATTGCAGCTGGTGAAAGAGCACCAAAGGTACCAACAAAACCTTGTCCAATATAATAGAAGTGAGATCCTTGCCAGATACATGCGACAAAGGACTTGATGGCAATTGGAAGGTAGCAGCCATAGAACCCAAATGCTGCACGGGAGGTGACAGTGTAACCAATTCTCCACTTCTGACCGATAGCACCAATGGCACAACACAGAAGGCCCACAATGGTCCAACCAACAGCCATAGCGACAAGCGACATTTTACAGTTCAAACCGTAAGCCAGGGCCGAGGAACCCATGGACCATGTTGGGATACCCATACCAGCAACGGCCCAGTAACCGAAGTAGGAAGCAGCGGTCCAGGTCTATCTATCCTTTGGAGTAGGAATTAAGTCTCTGTTAGCCCACTTGGAATCTTCAAACTCATCGTTCTCTTCCTTTCTCACTGCCAGCAGTTCGGAGAGTGGTAGATTGTCGGGGTTTGTGATGACTCTTTTGATCCATAGATCGTCATAGAACTCCTTCACAGAAAGCATTTTGGAGGTGTGCCTGAGGAGTTACTGTTTGTGATACTGTAGCAGGATAGCTGAACTAGAACAATTAACTGTGAAGGATATTGGTGACTTTAAATGCAAGGATCTCACTTTGCAGCGTGCCGAAGTGATCAATGTAATTTGTGTTATCTGACAGCAGATAAGAGGGGAAAGTGTGCACCGTGATCGATGTACTACGGGTGGCGGTGGACGATTAGCAATGTTTGACACCAGAACACATGAGATAGCTTATCACTCATCACTTATCTTTTCCCGAGGGCATAACCGGGACGTCACAGACAAACTGCAACTCCGCTACTGGGCACTGACGTGCATCTTCAACTCTTCAATTGGGAAATGAGCGCTTTGTTTTGTTGGATCCGCCACCCGCGATTGTCCTGAAGCGGTATCAGTGGGCGCCCAGATAAGGCGGAAGATAAGGGGGAGACACTGAACCGTAGGCGATGTTTAGGAAGAGGATTAAAATCGTGGAGACGTCATATTAGCTCTGTAGTGCGATTGCGGTAATTCAATGAGGCTATTGATAGGAAGCGATGCTCCGCAGGTAGACTGGGGAGAGTAAGGAGAGTGGTGTACTTCACCGCCATTACTTCAGCATGTGTTTATGGAGTAATGATCACGCGAACATTGATCGAGTAAGCTTAAACGATGACGCTGTGTCACGTGAAATCAAGAGCCGTCAATTGGTCATGGACATCTCAAAAACTCATCAACCTGTGGCGTCCCAAGATTTGAGATTGTAGGAAAGCGACTTCCAGACATCCTCGGGGAGGTCGTTGGAGAGAGGCTGGAAGATGGTGGCAAAATTGTCATTACCATTGTGCAGATTTGTAGGCGAAAGAGAGAAGGTGGATGTGATACTGTTGAGTAACACTGTGTTCGGGCTGGTCTCTTGCACTGGGAGTGGCATCGATGGAGCTGTGGTGGCCTGAGGAGTGGGTACTGCGATGGTTGTCGTGTCTCGGATCTTTTCGAATAACGCATCCAGCTCTTTTAGACGGATCTCATTCTCTAAAGCCGTGAAGTTACCAGCCTCGCACATCGTTTTGTTCAAGTCTCGGCCAATGGCAACCAATGAGTCATGCCCTGAGGTCATGTAGAGAACCAACAGGGAGGAGAAAAGGTACCTTGCGTCCCAGAATCCAAACTGAGAGAACAGCCCAACTTCACGCAATTGGTACAGGATGTTAATGTTGGAGGATGCGGCGCTAACACACTTCTTGATGGCCTGAGGGTCTCCCCCGTGCTACCCCATGAACGTGGAGAGCAGCAATGGACGTGTGGTGATGATCATGATTTGATTGAGACGTAGATAGAAATTGGCGTTAGTACGGTCGTTCACAGCAATGATGTGCGTTCTCATTTGTTCCGGAAGCTGTTGTTGGAAGTTCGACAGCTTGGTCAAACAACCCAAAAGACCAGTTATCGTTTTCTTGGTCTTCGGCTTGTACACAGTGTCCATAACAAACAAAATTATTTCACTGAGTTGAGCACTCAATTTCAATATGTTTGTTTTGAAGCCATCTTTCAAATCCACGTACGGTTCAATAGACTGAGTGATGTCATCCATACCCACATGTACAGGCTATCCAAGCTTGGCTGTCCAGATAACGTCCATGCACTAACAAGTCCACCAGAGCCTGCGACGTCTTTCCTGTTCTTCCACGGCTAAGGAGCTTGTACGTCTGTGCAGCCCCAAAACCAATGAAGATCTGATGGCGAGCCCATAGTATGCATACGCCGTATGTGATCTGTTCAAGCCCTGTTCATAGAAGGCAATAAGTAACAAAGTTTGGATCGATTGCGTTGTAGGCTCTTCGTAGTCAGGTCTCAGGTACTTGAGCGCCATGTTGTAATACAGAATTCCCGGTACACCCTCTGTTGTTTTCTCGTTCATGTACTACTGACCGACAGCCATCACCACGAACAGGTAGTCCAAATTCTGTAGAGTCTTGTAGATCCTATCCACTTGGTCCGACAACGATTGTGACTGGTCAAAAAGGTAGTACTCCTGACCAATAAATAGCATGACCTTTTCCATGAGGAAAAGTGCGTATTCTTTATTGGGAAGTGGAACGTCGGGCGTGGGTACGTGCTTGTAGTAGTATCGCAGTGAGTTTGTTTGGTCAACGTCAATATCCAGGAAGGAGTACAGTGAGCTGTCTGTCGTACCGGATGTTTGGAATACGTTGTCGTTGAGTATGTCGTCTGGTGTATTGAGCCTGTTCATTGGGATTCCCGTGGGCTGTGTTGCAGTGGCTGTCGCCACCTTGGCTGGTACATGTCCCCGCTCCAGTTCCATAATACGCCTCTGCAGCTTGAATATGTCAGACTCGTGCACAGTGACAACTCGGTCCCTTTCAGGGTACTCACATGACTTTTGGGCCATGGAGCAATTGCGGCACATGGGCTTCTCGCCTGAGCATTTGATCTTGTGGGAGCGACACCGGTGGCACGCCAGATGCGACCTGCCACTCGACTTCACTGATAGGTACGGAACCGTCGTGTCTGTGATGGAGTTTTCGGCAGTCATACTCTTCAACAATTAGAAAAGAGTCAAGTCGAAATGATGGCGATGGCTATGCTTAACCGCTAAAATTTACAGCGTTGGGCCTTTAGGCCTAGGGTGAGTCGATTTTGGGGGATGACTAAGACTAGCGATCCGAATGACTAAGCAAAAGGCGGAGACTGCTAGCGCCGTACGTTGGCACTGTCCCGGGCTTAAAACTTGGTCTTTCACTGTAGAACCCAGATTACTTGCGCGGGGTTTGAACTACGTGGCCCAGGTACAAGATACTATGAATATATCTATGTCTTGTGTATTTGGAGTGATCAAGCGAAAATAGGGTTAATCTCCCTCATAGGACCAGCCAGGGCGGAGGAGCCTCTCTTCAAGTACTTACCATCGCCGAGCTTGTTCAGCACACCACCGTTGTCTCTGTCCCAAGCAACATCTCCTCTGAGAACTGTGTATCTTGGCCAGTTGGTGAACTTCATACCTTCGAATGGAGAGTAGTCGATGTCGTGGTGGAGCATACTGTTGTCCAAGTCGAATGCTTCCATCTTTCCCTCCGGGTACCAGATGGTGATATCGGCATCGTAGCCAACGGCAATGGTTCCTTTCTTGTCACTCAGGCCGTAAAGTTTGGCAGGATTCGTGGAACAGAGCTCGACAAACTTCTGAGGAGTGATTCTTCCAGTCTCAACACCGTAACAGAACAACAATGGCAGTCTTGTCTCGATACCAGGAAGACCGTTAGGCACCTGCTTGTAATGAGGAAGTCCATTCACTAAGCCAGCCTTCTTACCCAAAGGATGGTCATATTTGGTTGGTGCATGATCAGAAGAGAAGACCGTGACTGTACCATTGTTGATGCTCTTCCAAACACCATCGAGTTCCTTTTGGTCCTGTCTCAAAGGTGGCGAGCAGATGTACTTTGCACCTTCGAAGTCATCATCATCATGCTTGTGGTGATGACAGTCGTGCTTCAAATAGTCACTTGTCAAGAACAAGTACTGAGGACATGTCTCGGCGTAGATTGGTGTCAACTGGCTCTGGGCTTTCTCAACATGGCCAAGGGCTAATTCAGAAGACATGTGAACAATCAAAATTGGGACGTCAATAAGCTTGGCCAATGAAATAACTCTGTAAGATGCTTCCTCTTCGGCAGCAATAGGTCTGGACTCAGAGTGGTAGAATGGGTCTGTGAGCTTCTTCTCCTGCAGCTTCTCGTTGATGAAGTCGATGATGTCAGAGTTCTCAGCATGGATCATAGTAGTCATCTTCAGCTTTCTTGTCTCCAAAAGGATTTCCAGGAGCTGCGAATCATTCAACTTGTATCTTGGGTAAGTGGTGTATACCTTAACACTGGTGATACCTTCGTTTTCGATAATATCTGGCAGCTGCTTCAGCATCTCCAAATCTGGGTCTGAGATGATCAAATGGAATCCGTAGTCACAGTAAGAGCCGATAGATGCTCTCTTGTGGTAGTCGGCAACAACAGCCTTCAAGTCGTACTTGCCCTTTGGTTGAATGGCAAATGGAAGGAGGGTCGTGTTACCACCGGCGATAGCACTTCTGGAACCAGTCTCAAAGTTGTCACCGGTTGGGGCGTTGTCCTGATCCAAGTGTACATGGGAGTCAATACCACCTGGTGTGATGTAGGCTCCCTGAGCATCGATAACCTTTTTACCTTCAAGTGGTTGAGTTGTCATTGTCTGGATAACACCATCTTTGATACCAACGTAGATGGAGGTTGGCAGAATATCTGAAGCTGTAACGATGCGCCCGTTGTGAATGACCAAGTCGTACATAGTATGTGCGTGTAGTTGTAGTTTGGTAACCAATGTCGGAGGGGAAAAGACAGAGCTACCACATAAGATGTACAACAGGAGGAAAGACTGGCTACGATATATATTTTGCGAGGCCTCGAATTGGGCAAGGTTCCCAAAGGCGATGCTTCCCCGGCTTCCCGGGATGAGGGCATCGATCGGAAAACTTTGGGATTTTTCCCGGGCCAGAGCCGGAACCTTCCCCAGCGGAGGTTCTCGCTATCTTATGGCTTGATCGTTTGATATAAGGATCCCACAAACCACCAATGAGCTGGAATGATATACTTCAGGGAAGAATGAACTCAATAACCCACAGAATGACCACGAAAACCATCAAAGACCTCCCATCTGTCGGTAACGGGGATAAGATCAAAATCCTGCTTTTGAACCCAAATGCCACAGAGCTCATGACTATCAACTGCCTGAAGATGGCACAGACTCATCTTGCTCCAGATGTTACTCTATACGGATACACGGCTCCTGTGCCATCACCAGCTACAATTGAGTGCCATTTGGATGGCGTGCTGTCTTCAGCTGTGGCTTTCAGAGACGCCTACGACTACATCTCACAAGTTGATGCTGTTCTCGTTGCGTGTTTCTCGGACCACCCTTTGACGAACTGCCTACGTGAAGAGTTTGATGTTCCAGTGATCGGAATTTTTGAAGCTGGTATCTACTCTGCAAGAATGCTTGGTGGTAAGTTTGGTATCCTCACCACTGTGCAAAGATCATCCATCAGACATGGTCATTCTGTGAAGGCCATGGGACTAGATGGGTTCTGTGCTGGTCTACTCAGTACCAATTTGAAGGTTGCAGAACTACACACTAAGCCAAGAGAAGAGGTGCTGGCATTGATGGCTGGTGTCGCAGTGAAGCTTGTGAACCAGGGTGCCGACACTTTGATCTTGGGATGCGCTGGTATGTCTGATATGCAGCAGGCTGTTACTGATGCAGTGAAAGATCGTGGTGTTCAGGTCGTAGATGGTGTTGTCTCGGGTATCAATCTGTTGACCGGATTGGTCAGATCTGGCCTCAAGACATCAAAGTACGGTTTGTTTTGCAGCAGTAAAGAAGCTAGAGAGACTAGAGGTCAGAAATACTTATAAGATGTAATGAAGAGTTTTATTGGCGCATTAAAACGTAGTGTTAACATAGCTCACACTCAACATGATGAGCCGATGCGCTCCGGAGGCGACTCGGAGAAGTAAATTGGGGACTCCGAGCGATGGATGCCTGGACCGGGGAATTCGTCCAGGCCTCAAATATAAAAAACTTGTTTGGACCCCAGACTTGACAACTTCTTTCTCAACATCAGTATATCCCAGATCAAACCTATAGTATATCTCCAATGACTGCCACACCAAAACCAAGAGTTCTGTACATCCCTTGGGATAACCCAGTCCACGACGATGACGCCTGGAAGACCCTGAATGATAACTTTGATCTTGTGATCTACGACTTTGATACCGTTGAGGAGTATATGGATGAGCTCCGTAAGCCTGGCCATGGTAAAATTGGTAACATCGATGCTATTTGCCGCTCAACCTGGCTGAAGTCGAACCCTTACATCCACCACTATATCTTGAGAGACGATGCTGTAAGACTGCTGCCAGAATCATGCAAGATCGTGGTCCAGTCTGGACACGGGTACGATATCGTTGACGTTGATTACCTCACCTCTAGAGGGGTCGTGTTTTGCAACTCTCCAGACTCCTGTACTCGTGCAACTGCGGACGTTGGTGTCTACTTGGTTCTATCTGCTTTCAGATACCTCACTTACGCTGAACACTGTGTCAGAACTCCAGGCATGTACTACGACTCGCAGATCATCTCCAACATTGCTGATAACTTGGAAGGTCAGACACTTGGTGTGATTGGTTTGGGAGACATCGGTATCCTCACAGCTCGTACATGTCAGAGTATGGGAATGAAAGTTATTTACCACAACAGATCCAACAAGAACATCGAGGGCATGACTTACTGCGCTACTTTGGATGAGCTATTTGCCAAAAGTGATTGTATATTTGTTGGTTGCCCATACACACCAGCCACACGCCATTTGATTAATTCAGAATCATTCAAGAAGATGAAGTCCAAGGTTCGTTTGGTTAACATTGCTCGTGGTCCTATTGTTGAGGAGAAGGCTGTTATCGATGCATTAGAGAGCGGACAGCTTGTGGGTGCTGGATTTGATGTCCATGAGTTTGAGCCAAAGATCCATCAGAAGCTTCTTGATAACTGGAAGATCACATTGACACCGCACGCTGGTGCCTGTGCTACTGACAGTTTCAAGAACTTTGAAAAGAAGTGTGTCAAGAACTTGATGCAGTTCTTTTACGAAAAGGAGAGACCACACACGGCGGTGAACCCAGAGGTTTATGACGAGAAGTTCGCTAAGCTGTGATATAGAGAGACTATAATCGACATCAGTGTTACCTAACAGAGGACTCTATTGCCTGGTAAACACCGTGTGCCAACTGTTATATGATAGTTGTAGTTGAGATCCACATAGCTGTGAGGTCGCTGCGAGCCGTGATCATCTGATTTTTTGAGGAGGTGAGTCGACCTTGTTGAGGGGTTGCGGAGCTGGCTCCATGCAGAGAAGCGGTACTAGCACACAGCCTCAAAGGATGGCCAACGTTTAATTTGCATACAGACTTTGATGATAACGGACATGAGTAACTGTAATCTTATCTCTCCACTAGCTAGTAGATGACCTGGCAATGATGAGCTACAAGTGTTACCCAAATGACACGTTCGATAAAGACCCACGGCAAAAGTGGCACAGTTCCCCGAGCCCTCCAGATGTGTCAACCGATTTCCGCGAACTGACCGGGCGAGATCTGATCGGGGAAGGGGCAAGTATTCTCCGAGTAGTAGGGTTTCTAGTTTCCCGTATCTCTTTCAAATCCACGCCTGTCAAAGCCGAGTTTCTGGCGCTTATTGGCGAATGGCTGGGTGTTTGCCGATCTAAGATGGGCCATAACGTGGAAGAGACAGGTGGTTTTGAGGGCGAATTGGTGGCTTGGAAGGCCAGCCAATTACAGTTAGTAGGGGATCACCCCAACGTCTCCGCCCTATGCAAGCGTCGGCGTGAAAAATTTCCCCTGCCCGCTGTTCCAGGACTCTTATCGTAGGCGTGCGAGTTTGGGCCCTGGGCTTCTAGAATCAGCCGTAAGCTGGGAAGAGACACGGAAATGGCACAACAAAGCCCAGAGATACCGCAGCAGCAGCTGTAAAAGCCTCCCAGAGATAAACCCACAGGACCGTTAGCGCTGCAGGCAAAATAGTCCGCAGACACGAGCCATTTATATAAGGACGCACACATCCACCCTCTTTCTTCATGAGCAAGCGTCCACGAGTCTGCTAGAAGGACACACTGTAAACACAACAAATCCTACACCCTTATACATACAACAATATGGTCTCCTGGGCTTCGTTTAAAGAGAGATGGGAGCTCCCACTCGCCCCGGGCACATACTCAGACGGTAAGCTTTACTCCAACAAAGATCTCGACCCTGTTCCTCAGTGGTCCGAGGAGAGAAAATGGACCTGGTTCTCCAACTTGGGTTTCTGGATCGCTGAGGCCATGTCTATTTCCATGTACCAAGTTGCTTCTTCCTCCATTTCCCTTGGTTTGTCCCCTGGTCTCGCTGTTCTCGCCATTGTTTGTGGTCATATCTTCGTTTGTATTCCTGCTATGCTCAACGCCTTGCAAGGTTCCAAGTACGGATTGGGTTTCCCAATCTTGATGAGAGCTACTGCCGGTGGTGCTCCATACTTCTCTGGTGCTCACATCATGGTTGCTATTAGAGGTGTTGTCTGTGTTTTGTGGACCGGTACCCAGACTTTGCTTTTGGGTCAGTGTATCCAGTCCATGATTGAATCCATTTGGCCTTCTTTCGAGAACTTCCACAACACGCTGCCTCAACCCGATGTTATTGACAGTGCCACACTGCTCTGTTTCTTCCTTGGTGTTATTGTTCAGATCCCAGCTTTGTACTTGACTGTCAACCAGCTGCGTATTCTTTTCTCAGTGAAAATTGTCACAGGTATTTGTTTCACCATCGTCTTGTTTGCTTGGGCCGTTGCTGGTGCTAAGGGATTCGGTCCAATTTTTGACAAGGGCACCGACATCGTTGACGGAACTCCAACTGCTGTCGTGTTCTTTAGATGTATGGTTTCCGCTATCGGACCAAAGGCCACACTCGCCTTGAACATCTCTGATTTCACCCGTTACTCCAAGAAGCCAAGACAGGTTTGGTGGCCACAGTTTGTTGGTCTTGTGATCCTTGTCACTATTTGTGGTTTGATTGGTATTATCGTCACATCTGCAGCCCAGGTTATGTACGGTGTTACCACTTGGAACCCACTGCAAGTGCAGAAGCTCTGGAACAACAGAGCCGGTAACTTCTTTGCTTCGCTGATGTGGGCTTTCGCCACCATGATGACCAACATTTCTGCCAACACTGTTTCTTTCTCCTACGATTTGTCCCTTTGGTTCCCACGTTGGATTAACCCAAGACGTGGTGCTTACATTTGTTTGATTTTGGGTATCGTTTCTTGTCCATGGTATGTCCAAAACTCTGCTGCTTCTTTCTCGTCCTTCTTGGGTGGTTACTCCTTGTTCTTGGCTCCAATTGCCGGTATTATGTGTACTGACTACTGGATCTTGAGAAAGAGACAGATGGATGTTCCAGGTTTGTACAAGGCCGATGGTCCATACAGATTCTACTACGGTTTCAACCCAGCCTGTTGGATCGCCTTCATCTGTGGTATTTTGCCAAACTTGCCAGGTCTTTCCTACGTCTGTGGAAACAAGTCTGTTCCTATCATGGCTTACTACGTTTATTCCTTCTCCTACGTCACTGGTGTGATTGTTTCCGCCGTTGTCTACTGGTGTATTTGTACTTTCATTCCAAAGCTCTGGATGGCTAACTTGGATACCTTTGAGGCTGACCCAGGTAACGTTTTGGAGCAGCCATTGGACATGGACGAGTTTGAGGGAGAGGAACTGGCTTCCGCTTCAACTGGATCTAAGGAGCAGTTTGTGATTCACACCAAGTCTGAGTGATATCGACAACACTCCATGTTATCCCAATTCTATTGTTTCTGACTTTTTTTGTGTAAATTAGCTTTCTATTGATATATTCATTTGATTATACTGTTTGTAGATGGCCTGTTCCAGCATAGCGAGTTCGATCCGATTTTGACAATACACCAAAAAAAAAAGTTGTCTAGAATTCACGATGGACTGTCTCATTATGCTGTTTGCCTTCTTTAGTAAGCGCTCCTACAAATGGGCATCATTTGATGTCATTATTGTTATTATATCAAGTCGTATATAACTTCAGCCCTTGTATGGGGTCTCAATGGCTCCCTTCTGAGCAATAAGTCTTCCGTACAACTCTGGACGTCTGTGTCTAGAGAAGTCGAACATTTTCTTCTTACCGTTGATGGCCTCGTCCAAGTCAATCTCGGCAAGTAAAACTTCATCGTCCTCAGTCTTGGCCTTGGCGACAACCAATCCATTAGGGTCAACGATGATTGAACCGGCAATCAAATCCTGACCGTCCTCCATACCACACTTACCCACACTCACAGCGAAGCAGGAGTTAAAGTATGCGTTGGCAGTTGTGGAAAGTTCACTGTGGTACAATCTGACCTCCTTATTCTCGTTCTTACCGAAGAGAGCGGTACCGTTGCCTGTTGTGTTGTATCCGTTCAAACACAAGTCCATACCCTGGAGGGCGTAGTCTCTCCAAGCCTCTGGCCATCTTCTATCGTTACAGATGAGCATACCAATGGTGGCGTCAATCCATTCTGGGTCAGAGTGGTAAGCTGGGAAGCCCAAGTCGCCGTACTCAAAGTATCTCTTCTCCAACTGCTGGAATGCGATGCCCTCGGTTGGCTCGACGAAGCCTGGCAAATGGGCCTTTCTGTACTTCTGGACCAAGTTACCCTTGTTGTCGACGAGGACATATGTGTTGTAACGGTGGCCATCGTCGGTCAGCTCAGCGTATCCGAGAACAAATCCAATGTTGTACTGCTTAGCGGCATCGAACAACGGCTTCAATGTCTCGCTCTTGGAAATGTCTCCCTTCTCGAAGTAGGAGTCAACCTCCTCCTGGGACTCGATGTACCATCTTGGGAAGAAGGAGGTCAAACAGAGCTCCGGGAAAACTGCAAGCTTAGCACCACCATCCGCAGCCTCTTTCAGGAGCTTGACAAGTCTGGCAACGGTCTCAGACTTTGGTGTGGCCTTCTGGATAGGACCGAGCTGGACACCGGCAATGATGAACTTTCTGACACCTGGCATTGTGTATATGGGAATATGTGTGGTTATGGGGATGAGCAACTAGTGAATTAGCGTGGATAGAAGGTTGAAAACTGAAAATGCACTCGGTTTTTATTGTCCTTTGGGAATACAGGTAGAATCAAGGAAACCCGGGTACGATAAGCTCGGAGATCTGGGGCCATCTCCCCGACCAGCGGAGATAGAGCCTGGGCCTCCCGAAGCTCGGAGATGTGCTCTCATCTCCCGCAAGGAGCCATTGGATGGGCTCTGTACTAAGACGCGCATCCCATCGCCGTAATTGTGGGTTATGGATTTTGCATGCAATTCCGTATTATTCTTACGGAGAGCATCATATAGTTGACCGTGAGCTTGAATTTGGGCCTGCTGGGCCGTGTTGTTGGCGTTGAGTTCCGCCTCTCGGAATAAATGGCAGTGTTCTCCGACAAGCCGCTCGGGAAGCAGGAAGGAAAACAGCTGAGATCTCAGAGTCACCGCTGTTTTGAAATTGCCCGTCCAGCTTGACACATCTGAAGGATGTTGAAGGTACCAAACTTTCAAACACACACTCCATCACACATCTGAGTGATGCTAAGGGTAGGAGCGAGCAACCAACGCCGAAGTCACGATGGACAAGGAATCTGTCCTGGGTTCGACCCACTCAACCCACTCAACCCACTCGAATAACGAGCCAGAATATTCTGACCCTCGTACAGAGGTCGAAAAGATGACACCAGAGGAATTTTACAACAGATACTCACCCACAAGGAAAAGAATCGCAACCTTCATCATCTCCTTATCATGCTTCCTCTCGCCTTTATCATCCATGTCATTTTTACCAGCTGTCTCCATTATCGCAGAGGAATTTAACACTACTGGAACCATCATTAACGTGTCTAATGCCGTTTATAATGTCATGATGGGTGTCTCAACCGTTCTCATCTCTCCGCTGGGACCGATCTACGGGAAGAGAAACACATTCTTGGTGTTCTTGGGGCTCTTCGTCATTTGTACCCTGCTCACAGGTCTTTCACAGAACCTCGCCATGTTCTTTGTCTTTAGAGCACTGAGCGCATTGACGGGTACACCACCATTCTCCATTGGATCATCCATGTTGGGAGATTTGTATACCCCTGAAGAGAGAGGTAATGCATTGGGAATGTCCTTATTGGGCTCACAAGTTGGGCCTGCATTAGGACCAGTATTGGGTGGTATCATTGTTACATACACAAGTTGGAGAGTCATCTTCTGGGTGCAAGTTGGTATTGCAGCTCTAGACTTTGCACTTGCCTTCTTCTTCCTCCCGGAGACCTCAAGAGTCTCGGAGCTTACTCTGAAGAGAAGACAACCAGGGAATGAAAAGAAGTTGTTTGTACCATTTAACCCGGTGAGAGTGCTACTCGCTATCTTCAAATACCCTTCGTTATCATTGGCAGCTGTGATATCAATGTCAATCCACTTCAACATGTTCTCCTTGTTGACACCTATCAGATACGTCGTTGATCCTCGCTTCAACTTAGAGAAACCTGTGTACGGTGGGTTATTCTACCTTGCTCCAGGCTGTGGTTATGTTGCTGGTGCTTTTGTTGGAGGAAAATGGGCTGACAGATACGTCAAGAAGTACATCAAGCTTCGTGGTCGCCGTGTGCCGGAGGATAGACTGAGAAGTATGGTTGTGGCCATGGGTGTATTCCTCCCAGCGTGCACTTTGATCTATGGATGGTGCATAGACCAGGATAAAGGAGGCATGGCACTACCTATCATCGTGCTATTCCTCGGTGGCTTTGCACAGACGATATGTTACCCTAGTATCAATACTTATTGCGTGGATTCTATGCCCCAGTTGAAAGGTGACGCTATTGCTGGAAACTACTTCATCAGGTTCATCGCCGCAGGTGTAAGTTCTGCAAGTGTTTTGCCCGAGCTTGACAGTATCGGCGTCGGATGGACGTGTACAGTCTCGTCGTTGTTCCTGTGGTGTGGATTTATGTGCTGTCTGGTTCTCATTAAGTTTGGTGAGAGATTGAGGCTGGGGAAAGCTGCTGTTGACTCAGCGGGCGCTGGACAGGACGAAGAGCAATGAAAAGAGTGAACGGCGGGAGAGTTGTTACTGAATTACTGTATATTTATCCTTAAATCCCGCAAACTGGTGACCTGATTGCAACTATAGAACCAAACAGGGCTTAAAATACCACTTCGAGCACTGTAAAGTGGGCATTCTCGGATTAATGTACCCCACAGTTTCTCCGAGAATCTCCGCGAGCATCCATGGTGTCAATATAAAGTTGAGACATTTCCTCTTTCTTCGTCCCCCACCACGCCAAGAAGTGCTAAATCAACGGATCAACAATAGCTGACACAAAATGGATGTTGAAAAGCTTTTGACACAGCTCAATGCGCAGGAGAAGATCGGGATGGTCTCTGGTGGTGACTACTGGCACACCAAGGCCATCGAACGTCTCGGGATCCCACCAGTGAGAACATCCGATGGACCCAACGGAATTAGAGGCCAGAGACACTTTAACTCAACGCCAACGGCTTGCGTCCCCGTTGGTACTGCATTGGGCTCTTCGTGGAACAAGGAATTGCTCTTTGACGTTGGTAAGCTGTTGGACAAGGAGGCCAGGGCTAAAGGCGTTCATGTCATCCTCGCACCGACGGTGAACATCCAGCGTATCCCAAATGGAGGCAGAGGATTCGAGTCCTTTGCTGAAGACCCAGTGCTATCTGGTGAGCTAGCCTCATACTATATCAATGGGTTCCAGGAAGATGGGCTGGCTGCCACAATCAAACATTACGTTTGCAACGATCAGGAGAATGAACGGTTTTCCTCAGATTCCATTGTCTCGGAGAAGGCACTCAGAGAGATTTATCTGAAGCCGTTTGAGATTGCAATCAAGAAGTCCAACCCAAAGGCTTTGATGACCTCATACAACAGAGTAAATGGAACTCACGCCAGTGAGCACCAATACCTCTACGACATCCTGAGAAAGGAGTGGGGATGGGATGGTATGGTGATGTCGGATTGGACTGGTACTTACTCTACATCAGAGGCCATTAACACGGGCTTGGACTTGGAGATGCCAGGCACAGGAAGATGGAGAGGCTCTGCTTTGAACCACGCTGTATTTGCCAAGACTGTCACACATGAAAAGCTCGATGAACGTGTGCGTAATGTCTTAAACCTGGTCAAGTCCGTGGAAAACGCTGGCTTAGGGTATGACTTAGAGGAGCATGAGCGCAATGAACCTGAAGACAGAGAGCTATTGAAGAAAGCTGCTGGAGAGGCCGTTGTGCTACTCAAGAATGACTCCAATGTCCTGCCATTGAAGAAGAACAAGAAGACGTTGGTTGTTGGTCCAAATGCTGCTCAAGGTATTTACTCGGGTGGTGGTTCTGCCCTGGCTACACCTTACTACACTGTCACACCATTGCAGGCCATCAAAGCAAAGCTTGGCGACGAGCTGGTTGATTACGAGCTGGGTGCGTTCAACCACAGATACATGCCATCTTTGAAATCTCAACTCCACTATGAAGACGATCTTGAAGCCAACGGCACGTTGATTGAGATCTTCAACGAACCTCCAACTGACTCTTCTAGAAAGCCTTTCGACACTGTGAGATTCAAGGATATCAACTACTTCCGTATGAATGATTATACCCATCCAGAGCTGAAGAAGTTTGATACCTTCTACGCAGACTTGACATCGATTTTTATTCCAGAACACAGTGGCGAGTACGCATTTGGTGTTGCGTGCTTTGGTACAGCAAAATTATTCATTGATGATCAGCTTGTTGTGGATAATTGTACACACCAAGTTCTAGGTGATTCGTTCTATGGATTAGGATCACCAGAAGTACAAGGATCTTTTACCGTGGAGAAGGGCAAAAAGTACAAGCTTAAGATTGAGTTCGGTTCTGGTGCTACTTCCATTTTGACTAAGCTCGTAAATGCCCGGTTCTACGGTGGTGGTGGACTCAGATTTGGTGGTGTTCTCAAGGTTAGCGACGAACAGGCAATCAAGAGCGCAGTGGAGAAAGCGCAGCAATACGACCAGGTTATCGTCATTACTGGTCTTAACCAGGATTATGAATCCGAAGGTGCTGATCGTGAACACTTGGAGATTCCCGGTAAGTCAGGAGAGTTGATCGAAGCCCTTGCAGAAGTCCATAAAGACGTCGTTGTGGTGGTGCAGGCTGGTACTCCAGTGGAGATGCCATGGATCAGCAAGATCCAGTCCTTGGTGTACACCTCGTACGGTGGTAATGAGGCCGGTACCGGTATTGCTGATGCCCTATTTGGTGACGTTAACCCATCAGGTAAACTACCATTGACTTTCCCAGTGAAGTTTGGAGATACTCCAAGTTATGTCAACAACACCACCATGAACGGAAGGGTGTTGTACGGCGAGGATGTGTACGTTGGTTATAGATTCTACGAGATTTGCCAAAGAGACGTTTTGTTCCCGTTCGGATTTGGCTTGTCTTACACGACATTTGAGTTGAGTGAGCTGCATTTGAAGGTAGAATCTGGGAAGCTGGTTGTGTCTGTTGGCGTTGCCAACATTGGTTCTGTGGACGGTGCAGCTGTTATTCAGCTGTACGTTGGTTGTGATTCACCAAAGTTCCAGAGACCACTCAAGGAGCTCAAGGGATTCACGAAGACCCATCTGAAGGCTGGCGAGGCTACCACAGTTACCGAGACGTTGGACTTGAACGATAGTACTGGCTACTACGACGAGGAGAAGAGAAGCTGGGTCTCGGAGAAGGGAGTATACACTCTCCATGCTGCCCAGTCGAGCGCCGACCCTGCTGCTTTGACTGCTAAGTTTGAGGTTGCTGAAACCCACAACTATTGAGCTTTATATCATACACTACATACGACATATCCGTAATTTGAAACACTAACCTATCAACCCAACGAGTAGATAAACTGAGAACTTCGGAATAATTCTCGGTGCAATCCGCCAACCCCACACGCACGGGCTAAATATGCCCCGGATCCTCGCCGATTTGTTAACCTGTCAAATGCGATAATCATTGCGAGAATTGTTCCCCAGAGAAATGATCACCCAGCTCCCTGAAGCTAGGCACCCGTGGTCATCTGTATAAATTCGGGTGGAATCCTCATTCTTCAAATGCTCGCTTTGGCCAGAAAACTATAAACAAAGGTAAGCTCACGAATTACCATCAAAATGTGTCAAAGTTGCAACCCTTCGCTCCAGTGCACACCGGACCACCAGCTCTTTGTGAGAGACAACACTGCTCAAATCCCGCGTTTGAGACCCGATGAGGTGCTGGTCCACCCTCGTGTTACTGGTATCTGTGGCTCGGACGTGCACTTTTATAAGCACGGTAAAATCGGCCCATTGGTTCTCCACGAGGACTGTGTTCTTGGTCATGAGTCTGCTGGTGACATTCTTGCTGTTGGATCTGAAGTCACAAACGTTAAAGTTGGGGACAGAGTGGCTGTTGAGCCTCAGATGCCCTGTCTAAAGTGTTTCCTGTGTATGCAGGGAGACTACAACTTGTGCGAGGACGTCAAATTCATTGGAATCCCACCATACCAGGGAGCTATTCAACGCTACTTGGTGCACAGTTCCCGTTTTGTTCACAAGCTCCCTGACACAATGTCGTACGAGCAAGGTGCCATTGTTGAACCAGTTTCTGTCGGGTTCCACGGTGTGACTAGAGCACAGTTGGCTGTTGGTGAAGCACTCTGCATTGCGGGTGCTGGTCCAATTGGACTTGTTACACTATTGCTGGCAAACGCTTCTGGCTGCACACCTATTGTTATCACTGATCTGTCTAAGGAGCGCCTTGCATTTGCCAAAAAACTGGTTCCAGATGTGATCACCTATCAGATTGACACTAAAAAGACAGAGGAACAGAATGGTAGAACCATCAAGAGTATCTTTGGTGAGACTGAATACCAGGCTCCACCAAAAGTGCTGGAGTGCACAGGAGTCGAGAATTCCATCAACACAATGGCATATGTCGTCAGAAGATCTGGCTTGCTGCTTGTGATTGGGGTAGGTAAAAGTACGATCAACAACTTGCCATTCATGCACTTGTCCTTGGCTGAGATTGATGTCAAGTTCATCAACAGATACCATGACACTTGGCCTACTGTGATCAAACTCATCAATAACGGCAAGATCAAAGTGGACAGCCTAGTCACGCACAGATTCAAGCTTGAGGAGGCAGACAAGGCATTAAAGTTGGCTTCTGACCCTAAGAATGGATCCATCAAGGTTTTGGTGAAGGATGATGCTGAACCTGATGTTAAGGTCATCTCCAAGCTTTGATTTGCAATGTGTCTGAGTATATAGAACTTGTTTTAAGCTAGTGCCCCACCAATATACTATCCCACCAAGAAAAATGTTAGCCAGATTATGGAGGAATGAAGATTATGAACAACGTTTAACAGACCGGGACCGGGACACACCCCTAAAGAACCCCAACCAACTCCAAACAATACAGAGCCCCCGATGAGCCTTGGACTTATGTTTTCGGATGTCGCAAGATCGAAGTGGCCAGCTATGAGTGGTTTGTTCTGTTGAATACGTCTCCACACAAAGACATTGGGGACAACAGCAAAAACCATTATCAAAATCAGTGACGGATCGAAGTAGCGTGGGGTGAACAGTGAGAGGAATCCCTGAGTCTTCGCCGGGTTGAGCATTCCAGAGATGTGCAGACCCACACCAAACAGAAACCCACTGTACACTCCATGAAACAGAGAAGGCAATCTTCCCAACTTCTGGACCTTAGAAATATATGGGAGTAAGAAGTAAACTGATATAAATGACGATACCAACAGAGCCAGGATGACAGGGTCCCCGAGCAGCTCCATGCTCCATGAAGTATGATAGTTAGGCACAGATGTTGCAACCTATTCACCAACACCATTCAAGAAAACAATGAGCATCGCTGTGAATGAAAAGACACCAGTAGCTGCGAAGGATCGAAGTCTTAATCTTGAGAGCCCTGCTATCATGTGTCCAGAGGTACACCCTTGAGCTAGTTTGGTACCGAGACCGACCAAGAAGCCGACAGTTATCTGTTTGGAGAGCCCAGAACTCACGGACGGAGCTGGTGGTTTAAACTGGGGTAACCAAAGTCGTATGAAAACAGCAGAGAGAAGCATACCAAGAACAATTGATGCATCATTGGAAAACGGATGTAGAAAACATTGCGCGATGGCGCTGGAGAAGCCTATAGTCTTTCCCCCTTGCCATAAGTAGTTAGTGGTGCCGCACTGGATCAACAGTGCACCGATGGTCGTCTCAACTGGGGTGAACATGATTTTGATTAGTTCTTTCATCAATAGAGGATCAGATAGAAAATCAAAAATCAACGAAAACTTTTACAGCTTACAGTACCAAGGTAGGGTGACATTATACTAATTACGTCATCGATTACAGCTCCACCAGATCCGGCTGTTCCTCCTGCTTCTTCAGGTCTTCTTGGTTCAAGTCCTTCAGATACTCTGCTGCTGCTGTGAGTGACACAAGATAGTATTCCGTCTCACTCGAGTCGATGAACGAAAACCTATCCACGTATCGTAGATTGGAGAAGAGATGTTCAACCTTGCCCTTGAGCACTGTGTAAACCATCAATGGCAAAAATTCATCGGCATTCTGGTTCTAGTCTCCACTCTCAATGAGCTTGAATAAAATTTTGCACGCGTTCAGCATACACACAATCTTCGCCCTTGGGGCTTTGAACTGGTTCATCTTGTTCAACTCCTCAGCTGCATGCTTCAGGAACTCATCGCCATGCTCCACCAGAACTCTGTCAACGTCAAGCTCCTTCGCCGTGAGGTGCTGATACTTTTCGAACTGCTGATCCAGACATCTATCGAGGTCAACATCCTCCTTGTGACTTTCATCCAGTTGCTTTGTGGGGATAGCAGGTGCATACGTCAGCTCGTAGACCTTCGTCATGACAAGTTTCTCGAGCCCGGCTTTGGCGTTCTCAAACTCCGCATCATCCATCAGCGAGAATGGCTCGAACTGGTGCATTTTATCAAATATGAACTCCTTGAAGTCTCGTACAACCTTCTTTTGCTCTTCAGTGGTGAAGGGACGGCTCATGAAGCTTTTGAGAAACGATCTGGTGTATCTAAGGATGGGGTCGGCCTTCCTGCTTCGTAGCTGGCGGAGGAACAGCTCGAAATCGAAGCGTGTAGAACGCGAAGAGGTGCTCTCTTCGCTGTCTCTTTGCATCTTCTGTGTTTGTAACGCACCCTGAATACGTAGACTCTGATCACTTCCAGATAGTTGAAGTCTATCCGGGTTTTCGGTATGTTTTGTTCATTTTGCCGGAGCCAGCTTTTTTTTTTCTTTTTTTTTTTTTTTTTTTTTACCGCATTCTTGTTTGTTTATTTTTTTTTTTTGTTTTTTTTTCTCTTTCTTTTCGTTGTGCTTTTTCTTTTTT